>JAWZTI010000132.1:0-46672 GCA_039880955.1 Chlamydomonas urium | reverse complement strand
TTGTTGTTGTTGTTGTTGTTGTTGTTGTTGTTGTTGTTGTTGTTGCTGCTGTTCGTTCCTCTCCTGCACAAACAAGCATTAAAAGGAAGGCTGGTCAGTGCATTCAGCTGCCCATTTGAAGCTGCACACACACTCGCACACAATCGTAGCATTGGAATACTGATGTTAACCGGAGCACCTCACGGGCATACCCACTCTCACATCTGAGCACCAGCCTATCACGTCCCTCACCTAAACAATGACGTGAGCCTGCCTCCTCTCTATTGCATCAAACAGCAGCGTGCAAATCCTCTCGGACGACACGATGTTTTGGATGACTGCCTCGCATGCACGTGCTTCCATCTCTGCGTCGCGATTGTCAGACATGGACGCCTGGGCCAAGCACTCTTGAAGCTTTGCCACCGCGCAGTTCCTGACCACCAAGGGGTCTGACCCGCCTCCAGCAAAGCCACCACCGCCTCCTCACTTCCCACTGTGGCTGCCGCCATGAGTGGGGAAGCTGCTTCGTACCAGTCCCCCACACCAAGGCCTGACAGGCAGCCATGGCCCAGGCTGGGGTAAGCGCCGGCGGCAAGCAGCAGCGGCACTGCTTCTGGGCGCTGCTCACAAGCGAGCAGCAGCAGATGCGAAGTGCTGCAGTCCTTGAGCTCAACTGGCTGATTGGGTTCCACACCTCCGCACCTGAGCAGCAGCTCTACAGTGGCCAGGGTGCCGTTCAGCAGAGCTGTCCCCAGCACGGTACTGCTGCGAGTTGAAGCTGGGGCATTGGTTCGCGCCCCCCGCCGCAAGCAGTACCGCCACTGCCTCATGACCATTGGCAGCCATGCACGCGATGTGCAGTGCAGTCCAGCCTGCACCAGCCTCCAGATTGAGATCTGCCCCAGCAGCAAGCAGTGCCCGTACAGCAGGCAGATTGGCCACAAAGGTGCACATGTCCAGCTCCCCCGCATTTTGCGACGACGCTTTTTTGTATGCACTAATCATGTCATCAGTTGTGCACGCGCCGCAAGCTGCCATCAGCATTGTCGTGCCGTCGCGGTAGCGTGTGTCTGAGGACACGCCGCGGCCACCAGCGCCTTCACCAGCTCCCCCACCGACTCGGGATTGAGGGCTTTCTCGCCCGTCATGGCAAGCACGGAAACACTGCTGGCCCTCACAGGGTCACGCTGGCTCTGTGCATTCGTCAGCGTCACATCGGCGCCTGCTGCCAACAGCTGCAGAGCCACCTCTGCTGCGCCCCGCAGCAGGGTGAACTCCAGAGCGCTGTTACCAGTCTTGCAACCGAAAGCCTGCGGGTGTGCGCCGGCTTCCAGCAGCAATCCGGCGAAGGGCGGCGACGCACTGAGCGCGGCGTACGCAAGCACGGACTGAGGGTCCGCCCTGGCGTCAAGCAGCACGCGGGCAACTGCGGTGTTGTTGCACTCGGCAGCACGCAACAGCGCGCTACAGCCGTCCGCACCCTGCTGCGGTTGCGCGCCAGCTGCAAGCAATGCCCGCGCCGCCGCCGCCCCTGCTGCATGGCGAGGGCAGGATGCAGCGTAGTGCAGCGCTGTACGGCCGGTTGCGTCAAAGGCATTCACATCGGGGTGCATGTTGACAGCGCTGGGCGCCCCTGCTTCATCGCCTGCCAACGACGCAGCCGCCGCTGCCCTACGCAGCAGCTGCTGCAGTGCTGGCGCCGCCCCGTGCATGGCCTGGTACCGGCGCCCCGCCTGCTTCTGATGGCCGCTGCTGTTCCTCCTCACTGCCCTCCTCCGCGCTGGGCGCAAAACTCAACGCTGCCTCCCTGCCTGCATCCTTCTCCCAAGGATGGAGGGCCCAAAGCAAATCGACCAAGGCATAGTCTCCGCTGCTAGCTGCGTAGTCTGCTGCTGACCAGCCGTCCGCATCAATTGCCGCCACATCTGCCTGCCACAGCAGCAGTTGAAATGCGGGCAGCACCCTGTGGTGACTGGCGGCGAGCATGAGGGCGATGACGCCGCGCTCAAACACTGTGTTGGGGCTGCCGCCAGCTTTGAGGAACTGCAGATGAGGAGGGGAAGAGGCAGAGGGGAAGGGTTGACAGCGAGGTGATGCATACTATGTCGAGCTTCAACATCAAGGCGCTCAGAGGATGGCGATTGTCAGACACGTGCATTGCATTGCCACATTGCATACCCATGTGTCACCTTGTGCACCACATGAATGTCGCCCGTGAGGATGCCGTGCCGCAACATGTCAGGCGCTGGCGGGCGTGGCTGTGTTGCTGCCCTCAGCCGACCGCCCTGCAGGGGTGGTGACGCTGACGCCAATGCTGCCTGCTCGCCCTAAGTACCTGAATGGGCTATCGAAGACTGCTGCAGCGGTGGCTGCGGAGGGCATGCAGTTATGGTAGGGTCGTTCATGCAGATGCGGGTGGCAAGGCACTCAGCGGATCCAGCTCAACGACATGCTCACCGGGCGCTCTTGTGCCGCTGCTGCTGCTGCTGTTTGCCGAGCGGCTCGCATCAGCTGGGTCTGTCCGCTTGCGTGCGCTGCGCTTGCCTGTCACGATGCTGCCACAGACCGCGATCAAGCGCGTTGAATGGGTGCAGTTGCAGCTTGTAGCGCTGCGCAGCTCTCACAGCCTGCATGGGCACAGGCCATGCTCCGAGACCAAATCCGAACTCGCGTTGCTTGCAAGTTTGCTGCTGTATGTGCTGCAAATGGACTGCATTGCTGGCGTGTGTGACGAAGTTGCGTGTGATTTAATATCAAGCTCAAGTTAATGAAGGAACAAGCAGTTGCGGTCTATCTATCTATCTGTCGTTGTTCACCTAAACTTGAATTTGCAGCAGTCCGCAACAGCGCACAACTCGTTGGCAGCCATGGCCACGGCACGCTCTGCCATGGGCCGCTCTCACCAGCCTGCGCCAGGCCCAGCGCGCCGCGAAGGCGAAGACGTTGACATGGACCAGCAGTCGGACTTTGAGCAGAGGTGCTTCGCGCCGGGCGCAGCCCTCCAGTCTTCACAGCACATTGCGATCACATTGCAAGCTTTGAAAGCACCTGCTCCTGCGGCGCAAAAGGAACGTCCCAGCACCATGGCATTGCTTTTTTGATTTGCATGCAGGTCACCTGCCACGAAACAGCAGAACAAGCCAGACGCTGACAATGAGAAGCCCAAGAAGGTTCGCAAGCCCACCGCACCGCGGCCCAAGCTCACGGTTGAGCTGCTAGAGGTGTGTGGTGTGGTGTGGTGTGCGCACCTGCTCCTGCCGGCAGCATGCATGCATGAAGCAACAGCCAGTCCTGGCCTGGATGGATGAATCCAGGGTGTTGCAGTCTGCAAGGCAACGGGTCTGTGTCCGCTGCAGGACAGTTGTCCATGCCGCAGTGGGAGCTGGGTTGGCATCAGCAGGCTGCCAATCCATTGTCTTTCCAACTATTCGCACCATGCACTGCACATGATGTACCTGACCCACCATGTATGACTGTAGGGGCCCAAGGGGTTCGACGACGTGTTCTCCAAGTTCCCTGACACGTTCCAAGCTGGCTTCAAGGGCAAAGGCCACGAGGTGGGTGGCAGGGGCAAGGGACCGTATCACAGGGTGGGTGACAGGGGCAAAGGACAGCGTCACACAGAGCCCCACCTGGGCTGCCAGCAGCTGCTCAGCAGCAGCTACCCCAAGCGTCTCAAGAGGCTACCTTCACCCCAGCCACTTGATCTGCACGTACAGATCGTACTGACCCATGGCATACAGGAAAGCAGCTACTCCTGGCCTTACTTTGCTGCAACACGCACTGCCACACACGCGTTAGACCAGCAGGCTGCAGTCCTGATCGCTATGCTGTCGCATTACGACATAACAATTGCATCATGTTGAGACACTTTGCGTTGCTGCCTGCAGATCAGTGACCTTCAGCGGCTGCTGGAGATGTATGCGCGCTGGCAACAGCGCGTGTACCCCCACAAGAGCTTCGACGACTTCATCGTCTCGCTGGAGAAGCTGAGCGGCACGTTCACCATCAAACACAAGATGCGACAGCGCCGCACGGTAGGGCTCCATTTAGGCACCATCACAGCGCTGCCCTTGCATGTCAGGGCTCAGGGTAGGCACCAGCGCAGCACAGCCCCTGCACTGTAGCTCCATAGCCGCGCGCTGCTGAGCGGCTCACGCAGACACCAAGTCAGCACCATCTTGTACGGCAGGGCTCAGTGCAGGCACCATCACAGCACCGCCCTCGCGCGCATGCACCCTTGTGCCCTGCCTCTGCATCACGGTAGCGACATGACTCCTGACGCGTCAGCTGCCAGCCCACAGCCGACATGAATGCTAAAAGCATATCACGCCTCTTGCAAAGCAACTACGTTATGCTAATGCAACCAATCAATGGTGTCGCTGCAAATCCTGTGTAACCCCACGCAGGACTTGCTGGGTCTGGTGATGTCTGCAGAGGAAGAAGCAGACGAGCAGCCGGACGAGCGCGGGGCAGCTGCGCCAGCGGCGGGCGATGGCAAGGAGGGCAAGACGAACGGTCGTGCCTCGACCGCTGCCGCACCCGCCCGCCAGGTGCAGGGCAGGTCACGTGGGGCGATCGCAGACTGGGGAGAGGACGATGAGGATGCCGGCGGTGATGGTGAGGATGTCGTGCCCCCTGGGCGGAGGCATGGTGCGGCCGCCGGGGGGGGCTCTGGGCCGGTGCGTTCGAGCCCAGCTGCCCCGGTTGAAGGCAGGCGCGGCGGTGGGGGGCCCATGGAGGCGGATGAGGACGACGAGAGTGCACAGTATGAGGAGCTGCTGGCGATGCAGGAGGCGAGCCAGGGCAGCGCCGAGCGGAGGAGGCAGGCGGAGGAGGATGCGGCGCTGGAGGCAGTGGGGCCCGATTGGGGCTGGGAGGACGAGGAGGGGGTCCCCGCCCCTGCTGCTCCTGCGCCAGCCCGGCCGGCAGCGGCTGGATCGCAGCAGGGGGGGGGGCATGCTGCTGCCGCCGTTGGCAGGGCGGCGCCGGGCGGGCGGCTGTCACGGCGCAGCCAGCAGTCTGCCTTTGTTGGCTCTGACGACGCAATGCAGGAGGATGGGCTCGAGGATGGGATGGAGGATGGGATGGAGGGTGCAGGGACAGGCGCCGCTGCTGCGGCAGCTGGTGCTGGGCGTGGGTCCGGCAGCTTGGAGGATGCCACGATGCCCAGCGCTGCAGAGAAGTCCGACAGCGACCGGGACGTGGACGAGGAGCTGGTTGCGAGGCTGCTGGATGATGCAGACGATGCTGGTGGGGCTGAGGAGGATCAGGAAGTGGAGGTGAAGGCAGGGGTTCGGGGGCGGACGGCTTTGCCTAGTCAGGCCCCGAGGGGTGCGAGCCAAGGGGGCGCAGGGCGCGCACGCCAGGTGCTCATGGATGACGATGATGACTAAGGGCCTCAGTGCTCGACCCTTTTGATCTCTGCAATGGGTGCTGGCGACGCAGGGCAAGTATGATGGGACGGAGCAGCTAGTTAAGCTACATTTCGTTCAGGCTCACTGCATGGTCACAGCGGAGTTACAAGGGCGAGAGCTTAGCAGCGGGGCAGCCACTTTGCAGCTCATGGAACATCAGGGCCCTGTGCCCAGAGGCCCAGTTCACCTTGCTTTCCTGACATCATCAACCTGAGCCAAACTAATCGAGCTGGCGTTGACGTATGCCGATTTTGGCATTCCAAGGCGGTAACAGTCACCATTTTTGCAACGGCGATGTGCAAGGACAGCTTGTGATTGCATTGGTCGCAGGTTGTGTAGAAGCGCAGCAAACGCTGGTTGCCATTTATCTGTCTATCCGGATGAACAGCATTTGTCACGTCATGGGCTGTGAAACCGCTAGCACCGCTCCCACTTCGCCTTAGCAGCCGCTGAGTGCAATCGCAACTGCAATGTCTGACCTGTGGGGGCCGCTGGGGCGCTTGGCCAGAGCGTATGACATGTTACAGATGGCACAGTGCAACATGCCAAGAGCCACAACAGAATCATTCTGTCATTGTGGCAAAGGCCACACAAGAGCAGCGCGCTAGGACCCGTCGCAACAAGGAGGCTCCTTATCACCCGCCCTTGCCTCCCTTCCTGCTTCCCTTCGCCGACGCCGTTTTCCCTTTCCTGAAAGGCTTGGCACCTGCAGAGTAGAATCAGCACGGCGAAAAACATGTCACTCCCAGACCCCTTCTGGCAACCATTCACTCGGCGCTCTCGCCGTACTAAACACACCCATGCAGCCCTGAGTCACCGCAGGGAACCTCGTCCAAGCCCATGCAGCCTTCAAGCTGAAGGTCAACAATTCTATTCACAACAGCTCTCCCTGATCATGCAGCAGCCCCTCAGCAGCTGCCTGATCTTGCACAGGCCTGCACTCTTCACATCACTCACCCTTCTGGATCTTGCTCGTCAGCTTCTGCAGCATCCTGGTTGTCTTGCCTCTTGAGTCCTCTCGCTCGTGGCCATGCCGACCACCAGCCCCCCCCCTGCCTCGCCCTCGTTGCCCCCTGCCTCCCCAGTGCCTGGCTCCCGATCCGTGCCCCTGGTCAGCATGCCCCTCCTCGGCGCCGTCACCGCCGTGTCCAGCGCCGTCCTCGCCGCCATTCACATCTGCCTCCTCGTCCTGCTCGCTCTCAGAACTGCAGGGATGCAACATACGGGGGTCAGGTGAACAACAGCTTCTTCTTGTTGCGACTGTCACGACTGCAATCTGAGGCATTGGGTGTGCCGCACAACGCACACGTGCTACATCACTTGCAGGACATTAGGGTACCGCGAGCAGTCACCCCTACCACGCGTACCTCTCCGGCCCCGAGTCGAGTGCTAGCGTCGTGACCGTGGTTGTGACGCCCTGGCCCGCGTACACCTTGACCTGCCCAGCCCCGAGCTTGGCCTCCGCAGGCTTCTCCACTGCGTCTCAGGGCCACAACAGGGGCAGGGCGGGCACCATGAGCGCGCAGACGGGGATTGTCAACCAGGGCCTATCTTCCCAACTGAGAGGTGAGTTGGTCGTACGCCTGACATGAAGAGGTCGGCAACTTCCCAACTCTCACCAGATCAACCAGCACCTGCACAAAAGTGTCTTTCCTTCTATGCAACAGGTCGCAGCAGCCGTGGAACTCCACAGCCCGCTCAACCCTGTCCGCTGATGAGCGACCAGTTACAATTGCAACCAGTGACCAATTTTTAAGCGGCTGCTGAATGGTTTACAAACACAAGCAAGCGGCTCCTCACCTTCATTGCCATCCGAGTCAACGCCCCAGTCATCGCCAATGCCAAGCTCTGCTTTCAGCTTGGCTCGTTTCTGCACTCAGCATGGCGGAGGACACAACCCCGCCCCAGGTTGGTCGTGTGCTGATTGCAACAAACAGGAGTCAGGCAGCCCACAGCATGACATCAAGGGTCTGTCCACGTCCAAGGAAACCAGGCTCCTGGCAGTGACTTGACTAGCCCCCCTACTTTGCCCTGGCTCTGACCCAATGCGCACCTCTGCCCTGAATTGCAGCCGCTCCTGCTTTGCCTTCACTTGCAGCTCCCTAAGCACAGCCCAAGCAAGCAAGTTGCGTTGTTTGACGGGCTCAACTCAGTATTTCGCACCCCTGCCCAGAGCGAGGTGGGAAATGCACAGGTGCAGCGGTCCGGCACATGCGCAGCACCCTGCCTCACTTGAGCGCCTTGGTTCGCCGCTGCTGCTTGCGCTTCCTGAAGCCTGTCACAAACTCTCTGCATGCAAGCATGCCAGCATTTTGCTTCAGTTACGAAGCCGCCTCCTCGAGCCGCCATCAGCGCCGCTCACAAGCGTCGCAGCCTCACTTGTGCCCTTCAGGGTCGAACACAACCTCCGCCACCTTGCCGGCGGCCTTGAGGCGCTTCTTGCTGACATGGTTCGCTGCAACGCCATCGTCATCGCCCTCCACACGCTGCTGGTACGCAAGCGCGTCGACGTCGCGATACCTGCCCATGGTGTGCTTGCAAACGGCCTACTGGGCACACAGGAAGCCCTTCCCGCCTTGTGTGGGTGGCGCATTTGCCAGATTCATGTGAAATGTATACAGCGACCAGGAACAGGTGATCTCCAAGCGCATTGTGAGTGGCCCGCTTCTAGCAAATTGCGAAACTGGGTGCAGTAATTGCCCATCTGTGCTCATATGGACTCCGCTCAGCGTGTCTGCAGGTGTTCCAATGAGGACCTCGACATGGGCAGTGCCGAGTGTGCATGTCATACACGAGGCGCGGCATGCATAAAGGACAGCCTCCACGTTGTGTCAGCACTGCTGTAGCCATGCACCCCCACCGCTCAGCCCAAGGCAGAAACGCCACACTGGTGGCCACAGGACTCCTGTGACAGGAGTGACATGCCACGAAGAATGGCCGCAGCTGTGAATGGGTGCGGTGCACGATGCCAGCAATGCGAGCAAGCATGGGCCCAAGTGCTCAGCACCCATGCTGAACAGGCATTCCTCGAGAAGTCTTCACACCCTGCCTGCTGTTGGGTTGAACCTTGGATTTGAAAAGTGCACTGACGTGTGACCTGCAGGAGGTGCTGCAAGCTCGGCCCCAGGCCACCCCGCGGAAATTCAACGAACTGCGCCTGTGAAATCGCAGCTGCGAGTGCAGCTGATTTTTGCGCGCACGTATCCCTGCCGTTTGCGTATCCGCCAGCGCTTGGACGTTACACTGTGTGTGAAGCTCCCACACAGTACAAAAAGGCTCCCTAGTACCATTGACCGCCCGACAAAGCCCACAGTGTTGCCCGACACCCAGCACAATGCGCTCCGCTACCTCTTCCACCTGCGTGCGCAGCAGATCGAATGTCACAAGGCCGTCTGCTGTGCAGCCAGCTGCAACCCTGGAGGCAGCAGGCAGCCTTCGGCCGCGCTACCTGCCCGGCCCCTCGCCCGTCGCCTCCTCTAGCAGCCGGTGCACGTCGTCGTTGTGCAGCACGGGCGCAAGGAGGGCCTTTGGCGCATCTTCTGGGTCTACCCGACGCTCAAAGCAGCACAGTCGAGTTGCATGCTCGGCCCTGCCGCCCTCCGACAGCGCCTTCCCCTTCAACGAGGACGAATACCACAGGCAGGTTGGGGCGGGAATCGATGCTGCGCGCGGCACCTGGCGACAGCCCTGGTCAGTCAACGGCGCCGTTGCAACGCCTGGGAACGTGCATGCACACCCTGCCTGCCTGACGCGCATCGGGCACAGCAGCACGGCAAAGCACCCAGGCTGTTGACAGCTACGTGACGCGGCAGCGGTGCTGCGCCGATTGTTCACGTGCAGGACTCTGATATTCCCTGTTTGTGCTCTGCCCCACTCAACTGCACAGGGCACAGTTCGTGGAGGAGCCCTACGGCCCCATGAAGGTCTACAAGGACCCCCGTGACCAAACACAGTTCACAGGTGCGTTGCACAGCTGTTGGGTGCCCTTGCCTGCCCAGCTTTGCCCCCACCACCGCTCAGTGGCGTCCCCCCACCTTTCCAAATGCTGCCTGCAGGTGTCATGGTCTTTCGCCGCGCCCAGGACTGCGGGCTGTTCAAGGTCATGGAGGTGTTTGTCACGGTGAGAGTGCAGCTCGTGTTTGACCCAGGTGACTCTCCTTGCTCAGCCCAAGTCCCTATGCCTGTTTTCCTCACGTTCCTTCCTGTGCTGTGCATCCATTCTTGTCTACAGGGCGACACCGCGATCAACATGTACAGCCTGGTCAACAACATCACTCTGGAGCGCCCAATGGTGCACGACGTCATGTTCTGGGTGAGTGCTTCTATCCGCTTGCAAACCATCCTGTCCATCCTGCCAGCGCGTAACCTCTGCTGCCTGCCAATGATCTTTGAAGTAAGAATTTAATATCAACATGCACTCTGCCATGCCTGTGCTGTGTGCCACAGATTGTGCAGCAGGCACAGTCCTCCAACCCCCGTCACTGGGGCCTGCTGCGCGTGGCCATCGTCGGGCTCAAGGACGACGTGTACATTGCGCGCCTGTTCTTCGGCGACCCTGTCACCCAGGAGGTGGTGTGGGACTGCGATTGCCGCCCTTCGGACGCGTGCTTCCTGTCCATCAAGGCAAGATGCACAGCTGGCTCCTGCCAGTCTTGCGCCTCCTGCCTGACTGTATAATGTTGGTGTTGCCCGGCAAGCAACGGAGGCATGATCATCCTGCTACCAGTCCTCTGTGCCTGACTGCTGCATCCCCCCACATACCCCCCAACTGTTCCTGCAGCTGAACGCGCCGCTGTACATCCTGCGCTCTGTGTGGGACGCTGCGTCCAAGCGCCTGGAGAAGTCGACGGTGCACAAGATGGTGACACAGCAGATCCTGCAGTCAGACGTCAGCCACCCTCCCACTAGCCCTCAGCCTGCGGCCCAGCAGCCTGCAGTGCAGCAGCCTGTGGTGCAGCAGCCCCAGCCTGCGTCGCCCCACAAGCAGCAGCCAGCCCGCCACCCGAGCAGCGTGGACAAGGCCAAGAGCCACAGTGCTGCTCCGGCGCCGGCACAGCCTGTGACTCTGCCCCCCGACGCCGACTACACCACCCTGCTGTGAGTGATCTGATGCTGCGTGGCTGAGTGACTTGCATTCCTGATGCTTGCTGTGCCTTACAGCAGCCCACCAGCACACCTTTCCATCACCTGCTGTTCATGTTCACATGTTGATGGCCTGTCTGTGCTCTCCCCTGCCCCTGCAGGCAAGATGACCTTGAGGCCATCAAGCTGCTGAAGCGGGAACTGGCAGTTGCGATTTGTGAGGAGGACTACAGCACCGCTGCGCGCATCCGTGACCACCCCTTCATGCGCATGTATCGCGAGATGTGGATGAACAGGTGCGTGATTTCTTCAGCATGCCATGTTTCTGCTTGCATCAGTGCCCTGTTGCCCCCTCAATTGGTGAGATCAACTCGCGCAGCCGATTGCTGACTCGTGTGCCCCCTGCTCTGCATCCTGCAGGCTGCTGGGCCATGAGGCTGCTGCCGAGCGTGTGGAGGGTGAGCTGAAGCAGCTAATTGAGCGCAACACCTAAGCAGCGACACATGAGCAGCAGGCTTTTTGGCCTTGCCTCTGCTCACACCATCAGTTACCTAGCACCTAGTTCAGTCACAGGCTAGACATCAGTGCTGGAGCCTGGTTTGCCTGTAATGTGAGGCGCCCATGCTGTGCTATCCTTGAGTGTGCCTGTATGAGATTGAGCGAGCGAGTGTGTTCCTTGCCAGTGAGAGAGTTGCCTTGCTGTTCGTCATGAGGGGGTTGGTCAGTCACACAAGTGTGAGCATGTCATGCCATCTCCTCGACCCTGCCTCAGTGTGGGTTGCAGGGGTATTCTTGCTTCATGGGCTGGCATCAATGGGTTCGCAGATTCTAGGTTCCTAGGTCAAGGGTAAAAGTATCTGGGGTGCGTGCACTGACAGCAGGGGCTCTGTCTCCTGACAACAGCTTGAACAACATCCCTTCGTGTAGGACCTTGGAAGATTGTTGCGTATTCAGCGCTGGTGACTCCACATGTTCAACATTTCACATGGGAGTCCACACCCCGCCTTCACATTGTATTACTTCATCCGTTGGCTATCAAACTACATAGTGTAAGGCCTGGGCATACTAAACTGACTGACGTACAACACAGATCCATCAAAACGATGCCTTGTTGGCGCTCAAGATAGGTACACAGTAACACTTCAATTGCAGAGTTTGAGTTCAGGATGTGGGGTTTTTAACAGATGAATGAATGGTTAATGACAGCACTGTCACTTGCAGGCTGATGGCCCCAATCAACAGTGGTTGACATGTGCAGAGCGGCTACCATGGGCTTGCAGCCTGCCAGCCAGCCTCAGCCACTTTTGTGCCAGGAACCCAAGTAGACTACTATCTGAAGGCTGAGGTGGGTTGGCACCAAGGCAATGAAAATTCCACGCCTTAGGCACTGTGTGCGTATCAAGGAGGGCTACTCTCATGGGACATGTCGTTATCAGGCTGCTGGCGTGGCGGGTCAGCTGCACTGCTGCCAGGCTTGGTCCTTGCCGAGACAGCATTGGCTGCCGCTGGCTTTGACCTCTTGAAAAACAGCCAGCAGGTATTGGGTGCAAACATAGCCATGCTGGGCAGGAGCGGAGCGGCAGCCGCACAGTCTGAGCTGGGACCGAACTTGCCGGTGAAGGACTTGAGCTTCATGCCAAAGAACTCGGCCGGGTGTAGCAGAGGACTGACGGCCCCGCTGTCTTCTACACCACCCTGCGACTCGTCTGCGAAATGCTGATGCTGCCGCCCCCCTTGGCGCCGCTGGCCCTGCTGCTGATACTGCTCTTGGTGCTGCTGGCGCCCAGCGCCAGCCCAAGGGTCTGCAACGACAGGCATTGCCCAGGTGTCCGCCGGCCTCCTCTCCTCTGCTGCTGAGACACGGGGCGACGAGGTGATGCCCGGGCACAGGCGGTTCGGCGTGCCCGGTGCTGGTGTGTCGACTGTCGTGGATGAGCGCAGCGCTTCGCTGCCGACGGGGTTGCAATTTATATGCAGCCTGCGGGAGGCTGAGTGGAAGGACGCTGCAGGTGAAGGCTGTGCAGGTGCGGTGCAGCCAGGGGCGCTGCCTACATGTGTCAGCTCCTGCGTCGAGCCTCTGCGAGCACATTCGCGTCCGTGGCAGCAGCAAATATCACCCATCAAGTAAGCAACAGGTGGGTATCACTTACTTTCAGTTGGTGAGTTTAGAAAGCAAGTTACTTACTAACAAGCACCCTGAACAGGGCGTGGCACACAATGCGTCGCACGTGGCTGCAACAGATGTGAGGCAAAGGTGGATGCAAGCAAGCACCAGCAGCGGGCCAATCTCCATTGATCAGAGGCCTACCTGCTGATTGGCGTCGTAGTCCATGGCCGGCTCCCCTTGTTCACCATGGGTGCGCTGCGCCCCATATCCAGCGAGGCACGCGCCTTGTTGGATGGCCCCGGGGCACCGCGGGGGCTGGCCAGCGACGGCGGTTCATTGCAGAGCACTCCCGCGGGAGGTGGCGGGGGCAGGTGTGGCGACGGCATGGCGCCAGGTGTCGCCATATTGCTTGGCAGCGTTACGGAGCCAAGCGTCGGAATGAGGCCTTGCCGCTGGTGACTGCCCAGGGTACCAACCACGCCGGGCATGGCAGTTGAAGACGCTGCTTCCGTGATGGGCGAGGGCTGGTGCAATGGCAGCCGCAGCGCTGGTACGGCCCGTGCAGCACCGCCAGCTGCTGCCCCCTGCACCCCCGCCGCTGACATTGCCACCGCCGTTACCCGAGGCTGTGAGAGCGGGGTGCAGCCCGGCGCTGCGGTTGCCGCGCTGGCTGGCGCCTGCATCTCCATGCTGTCCAGTGGGGACGTGAACAGCTGTGACACAGAGGTGGAGGCCGGCGTCTTGGCGGCCCAGCTGCTGTCCCGCCACAGGAAGCAGGTGTCCGCCAGGATCGTGTTGGATGGTGCGGAGATGCAGCTGGCCTGGACAACGTAATGCAATTCCACATCCCGCGGAGAGCACAGCAGCGCATTTGGCTCTGGTCTGGGCAGCTGAGGCGCCAGCAGCGGACCCAGCTGGACGGTGTCGGGACCTGCGTCCTTGTTGACACGCTGGCCGGCATGCCCCGGGCTGATGCCATCAGCAGTTGTGGCAGGCGAGCTGGCCCCTGGCATCCCCTGCCGCAGCACTGCTATGGCAGGCGCTGCTGTCGCTTCCGCTTTCGGCAGGGCGGCGGCCGCTGGAGGCTGCACTGCTGCATGCCTCCTTGCCAGCGTCCCTACAGCGGGCGCTTGTGTGCTGGGGGAAACATCCGTACCTTGGGGCCCGCGTGCTGCGTTGGGTCGGGGTTGTGATGGCCTGCTAGCGACAGGCTGCTGTGGAGTGGGCGACCCTGCCAGTTGCTTGGACCCTGTTGGCAGAAGTCCCGGCCCTGCCGAGCTCTTGAAGCTGGAACTGACCGTTGATGCCCTCGTCGCGTTCGATTGCGTTGTCGCCGCTGCCACGATCGATGCTGCCGTTGCCGCAAGGGCAGCAGCGGCCGACGCCGCTGCTCTGTTTTGCGGCGTCGCCAAGGCTGCACTAGTGACGGGCTGCGGCTGTGCTTCTTCAGCTGCCGTCACCGACGACGCCCTGGGACCAGCAGAGCCTTTTGACTCGGTGGAGCTGCAGCGATGCAGCGCCTCTGTCGCACCACCCGCCGCTGCCGTCGCCGCCGCCGCCCCTGGTTCAACGACCTTGGTGGCCAACCGCCGGCTCTTTCCTGCTGCCAGTGGAGCAACTAGTGCTATCGGCGTCACAGGCGTTGCCGGCTCTGTGCACGTCACCATGCCAGGAGCTGCAGCCTCAGACACCATCGCTGGTGTGCGGGATACTAGCTCCGGCCTCAATGACGTCCCCGGCGTACTGGGCTTTGACTCAGGCCCTGGAGAGGCCCCCGGCGTATGAGGCATCAGCTGGGGTCCTGAAGAGGACCCCGGTGTACTGGGTTTTGACTCAGGCCCTGGAGAGGCCTTCGGCGTGCGGCTTGATGGCTCGGGCCCAGGAGGGACCTGCTGTGGCGGAGGAGCCGGGGTGGGGGCCGGCCGCTCCTTCATCCAAGGGTGCTGCAGCAGCTGCTCCACGCAGGGCCTCAACTTTGCATCCTGCATGGGCGATCATTTGGGCCACGCACATGAGTCAGGCGAGTGCGTATCCAACACAAAGGATGTCAGACAAGTACCGGTAATGATCAGGCAAGCAGCCCACCCACACTCACTGAAAACTGCAACTCGGCGGTGCGTTTGAGCAACATGTGTCGCTTTGGTGCAAAGAGCATGCAAGCTGTTTTGCAAGCTTATTACAAGGGGTGTCAAGGCAAGGGGCCCCAGCTGACCTTGCACAGCGCGGCTTGGATGAAGTCTGCAGCCTTCAGGGGCACGCCTGCAGGCACCACAAGCTGGCCCCTGAGGATGTTGTCCATCGTCTCCAGCCTCGTCTTGCACGCGAACGGCGCGCTGCCGGTCAGCAGCTCGCACGCGAGCACGCCGATCGCCCACACATCCACTGCCGTCGTGTACGCCATGTCGGACCGGTCTTTGTACTCCTCCGGACTGCGCTTCTCCGGACTGAGCAGCACCTCGGGCGCCTGCGCGCGTGCACAAGGTGGGTTGAGTGCGTGTGAATAAGCATGGTTGAAATTAGGCAGTTCTGTATTGAGCTGCACAGGTGTTAGGCCAAACCAAAAGTGCGTGCACAGGCACAGCTATCCCAAGGCCTGCAAATGTAGGTGATTTTGCATCAACGCAGCACCACCTGCCCAAAGCGACTTTATCCAGGGCAGCCTGCCGAGTCGCATGCAGGGACATGACCGCTGCACCCGCCGTCAGTTGCGCCCCAAGCCGCTCATGCTGCAGCGCACCATGAAGTCAAGGGTACCCAGGCGCGTGACTGGGCGCTCCTTCCTCGAGTCAATGGCCAGACCAAAGTCCGCCAGCCGGAGCTCAATTGTGTCTGACGCTGAGATGCACAGCAGGTTCTCAGGCTTGATGTCGCGGTGGATGACGCCCTGCGGCGGCGGCAGCGTGTGCCAGTGATGAGGGTGGGGTGGTGGTCAGACCCTTTCCTGGCCAACGGTCAACGCTTGTCTCTCCCTGTCTCTCCTTCTCAGTATGCGACAGTATGGGCCTCCAGCGCAGAATCAGAGACAAGGTGCCACTGCCCTGGTCAAGCATCATTCTGAGCAGAAAGCAAGCATTGGCATGCGGGTATGGGCGGTCAACAAGCCCGTCCCTGCTTGAGAAGTTTATGGCCCCCACAGGATCCCTGCTGTGATCCCAGCGCACCTTTGCATGCAGGTAGGAGCAGGCCTGCAGGCACTGCCTGACAATGTCCCAGCTGCTGGCCTCGTCCATCACACGCGCCTGCTTAACCTTGTGGAACACGTCGCATGCGGCAGGCTCCAACACCAGGTACACCGTGCGCTTGTCCTCAAAGGCCGCGTACAGCTTGATGATGTTACGGTGTTTGAGGTCTAGGTGGATGAGCAGTTCGCGCTCGACTTGGCGCCTGCGGGTGTACCAAGGGCGACAGGGGTTGAATGCAGGAGGCGCAAGGGATAGGTAGCATGGCTAGGGGTGGATGAGGAGGAGGGGTGATGCTTGTAGCACTAGCAGGGCTGCATCCCAGGCGGGGGGTGGCCCTGCCGCAGCTGCAGCGCAACTCACATGTTCAGAGTGTTCAGCCTGCGCTTGTGGTAGCACTTGATCGCAACGGGCATCCTGGAGGGCTTGTCTTGGGCCATGTACAGCGAAGAAGTCTTGCCTTGGTACAGCGGCTTGCCCAGTTGGAACTGACTGATGTGCCTGTGCGGCGGTGCAGCATGGGGGCGATGCTGTTGCTGGCCTGGACGACGGGGGCACATGGCCAGGCAAGCAGTGGTGCCAACGTGCATGCAGCGAGTGCTCACCAGCTGGTGCGGTTCAGGGCCTGCGGCATGTTGCGTGGCGAGCTTGCGCCCTCTGGAGTGGTGAGGCACATCCATGCTCTAAGTGTGTCCTCTGCCCTACTGGTGGTGCCTGGGATCGGTACGTCCAGCAGTGGTGCCATGCTATCCGGCGGGAGTTGGTCTGACAGCTGAAATCAGCACCAGGGCATGGCCACGCGACGCGCTACCGACACAGCTTACGGCATGAGCGCGTGGAGTGGCGTCCCGTGCGTCCCCTGGCCTGTCGCTGCTGCGCTGACACTGCACCAAACGTCGACACAATGCTTGGAAGGGATCCTCGTGCGCTCAGCAGTGACAGGTGACGTGGGAGTGGTACACTACACCGTCCAGAACACAGCGCGGCGCTGCACCGAAAGCTACCGATGCCAGACGGTGCAACAGGGGCTTGTTGCACAGCGGGCAGGGAGCAGAGCTGGAAGAAATAATAGCTCGCTTCGACCTGTTCGACTTGTTCGACTTGAAAGCCGCTCTGGCGCTAGCCCAAACCACCGAACTCGGGCTATTGGTGGTAGTGTGGCATCAGTGGCCCTGCCTAGCTTTATACGCACACGCAGGCTGAACTTCGACGCATCGCAGCTTGTACACTGCTGCAGAGGGTCGGCCCCTAGGGTGTTGCAAACTTGTGTGGAGTTTACACGGCCGTGCCTGAGCCACACAGCGCGCCTTGAACTCTGAGCACCAGACCTGCGCGTGTACCCAAATGACGCCTCCCAAGCAGGCTTTTGTGGACCATGAGGCGCCTGCACTGCAGCACACAATTACTGGTTTCAGTGAGCGCTCAACGCACGTCGTTTTTCAGGTACTGCCCGTCTGTGCCAGCTGCGTTTGACCGCTAGCGTCCATGTTGGGCAATTCTAGGCATTGGACAATGGGCTCCAGGGCTGCGGCATCCCCTGCTGGCATCTGCTGGCAGACTGTGTTTTGAGACAATTGCAAGCCCATGACCCGTGATGTTGAAAGCAGAGCCATGTGCTGCAGTTGCTGGTGGTGTAGGTGCTAATCCCAGGGTGCCCTTGATGTCACCATCCCCTGGCTGCGGTGCCATGCAGGACATGCACTACTCTGCGCCCTCCCACGGCAAGAGGGGCGAGCAGCACGTCATCCTCAAGGGCGTCACCGGCTACTTTGCAGCTGGGCAGATGACTGCGCTGGTGCGTCGCATGCACACGACGCTCGTTGCCTGCACAGGCAACGTACCGCTACGCCACCCCATCCCGCAGCGCCCTGCTCAACCATTTCACAGCACCTGCCCTGACCTTCACTTGCACCTGCACAACTTTCAGCATCTGTTTGCCACGCCATCTAACGAATGCACCCATTGCTTACCCGACTGGGTTCACCCAGCTGACTGTTCCACACGCACCCTTGCATCACGTTGATTCAACCAACTCGTTTGTCAGATGGGGCCCTCAGGCAGTGGCAAGACAACAATGCTGGACTTGTTGTCCGGCCGCAAGACGACGGGCAAGGTGACAGGCAGCGTCCTGTTTGGCGGGCAGCAGCCCTCCACGGCGATGCTGCGCCGCTTCTGCGGCTACTGCGAGCAGACTGGTAAGGAGGGAGGGGGGGGAGAGGTCCAGGGGGAGGGGGTGAAAGGGCCAAGCCAGCGTATATGGCAGTGCAAGAGGCGCATCTGTGCATGCTAAGGGCAATTTGGTGGCATGAGGCGCAGCTGGCGGTTTGCAGCGTACACTTTAGACTAGTAGCTACAGACTACACACCACACGTGCTGACATGCTTGTCCTCTACCTGCCCCTTAAGACACCCTGGTGGACAGCCTGACGGTGGAGGAGATGCTGATGTACACCGCTCTGCTGAAGCGGCCCATGCAAGAGCCCGTGTCGGTGAAGAAGCACGAGGTGGAGGTGCTGCTCAAGAAGCTGGCACTGGAGAGCTGCAGGTGTGGAGGGTGTGTAGAATATGTGTATGTGTGGACGTGTCGCATGCTTTATGCCTGCGTGAACCTGCATTTGTCGCTGAGGTCATGAGGAGGCGCATAGGAATGGGATGGCCGGTTCAGCGGAACATGGAGCCCTGTGAGGTGTGGGGAGCCTGCCTGCGTTTCCCCTGCTTATGCCATGTATGTGGGAGTCTGTTAGGCGCCTGTGGCCGTGGGGTGTGCGGGGTGGCAAGTTGAGAGAGACGTAGCATGTGGTGGTAGTGGGCCTGCGTCTCCCCTGCTAATGCCGTGTGGGTGTTTTTGTGCAACTTGGGGAAGGTGGAAGAGCTGTGCATGAGCAGGGCTGTGTCTTACCAACAAAGTGGCCACTTGTAAGCATCGCCCCGTTGGCAAGGCAGCTGGTAACTGGTCAGTGCATGCATTGGCATTTATACCTGTAGCTGAGAGCAGCCCACGTGCTGAGGCTCAGCCTGGCGCTGGACCTCTGCCTGTATGACTTCACTGTGCCCCTTATCGTGCACGTTTGCTCACTCAGGGGCACCCGCATCGGCAGCGTGCTGAAGCGTGGCATTAGCGGCGGCCAGGCCAAGCGAACCAACGTTGGCATCGCCCTCATCACCAACCCTGCGGTGCTGCTGCTGGATGAGCCCACCAGTGGGCTGGATAGCTGGACAGCGAATGAGGTGAGGGGGCAGTGGCGGCGGGGATTGGAAGAATCTGGCTTGAGGGTACGGGGTTTCAGGCTACCAGGGAATTAGGAGCAGGGTTTAGGGAGCGGTGGTGCTGCAGGGAGAGCTCGCAATGTGCCACACTTCCTTCACACACACTCACCCACCCACCCCACACACGTCCACCGTGCGCCACAGGTCATGGGCGTGATCAGGGGCATTGTGGCCGATGGCACCACCATCGCCGCCACCATCCACTCGCCGTCCTCCCACTGCTTCTCGCTATTCCACCGACTCATAGTGCTGGTGTCAGGCAACGTCGTGTACGCAGGCGCAATAGGTGCGCGCGCAGGGCGTGTTGGGGGGCTGACGTGTTATCTTTGCTTGCCAGATGCGGAGGCAAGGTGGGTCTGCATTGTGAAGGTTGCCTGGGGCTGACGCAAAACTTGTGCTTGCCAACTGCACAAGGGATCTGTGCACTGAGCGAGTTATGATCGCCGTGACCTTCTTCAACCGGTTGCTACCCACCCCCCTGCCACTGCCCACTCCCATGCCATTGTCCCTCAGCCTTCCCCGCAACTGCTTTGATGCCACTTACCCACCTTGCCGTTGCTCCTTCAATCCCCCTGCACTGCTCCCTGCACAGAGGGCGACAGCATCAACTACTTCACAAACGTGCTGAGGCAACGCGAGCTGAACGTGGGCGAGAACCTGGCAGAGTACATCATGGGTGAGTGGGGAATGGCCAAGGTGCTTCAAAGTCGCTACTGTAATGCTGCAATGGGAAAAAGCAGGGTTTATGCATGAGTACAGCGTGGCTGAGCGCGGAGTTGCTGATGTGCTGCTTTGTGGTGCTCAGCTGATAGGCAGTGTGTGCGTGAGTTGAGCATGATGCCAATGTGCTGAACCAGGCTGTTGACGCACGCGCTGACCCAGCTGACTGTGCTGCCTTCGCCTCTGTGGGCGTGCCCCCCGTGCACACCCAGGCTGCTAAGACCCCATCGCTTTGCCCTCCCCTTTGCAGGCCCCCCACGCACAGTCAGGCTTCTCAAACCACACTGCCTTGTGCGCGTATGCCGCACATGCGCAGACTTCTGCACCCCAGCTGCTCTGATTTACCTTTCTGCCTTCCCTCCTCTGCATGTACCGCTCGTGCGCAGACTTCTGCACCCAGGCTGACAGCGACGGTCGGACGGACGAGCTGGTGCGGTCCTTCGCGAGCAGCGAGCTGTGCAAGGTGCGTAAAACCTGACAGCAGCCTGTGTGCATGGCGCGACAAGCAGGCTGGCTGCAGGCTGGCTGATCCTGCACCACACAGCCCTTGCCCCACACCCATCGCCCCACTTCCACCACTCCTGCAAACCTTGCCCCCGTCCGTCCCCAACCAGGCGGAGCAGCAACACATGCTTGATGCAGACGCTTTCCATCCCCAGCACCCTAGACAAGATCCATCCCTGCCCCCAACCCATCTTCCTTTCAACTGTGCGCAGCGCAGCAAGGCAAGGCGGAAGCCCTTCTTCCCACACTTACCTCCCCCGCCCGGCCACTCCTGCAACCCTGCCCCTGCACAGCGCAACCAGACGGAGCTTCAGCAGCTGCTTGATGCAGACTCTGGCTGTCCCCAGCATGCCTGCCCCCAACCCTGTCCCATCACTCCTTCAACTGTGTGCAGCGCAATCAAGCAGAGCTTCAGCAGCTGCTTGACGCCGACGCCTACGTCGCCCCCGCCGCCCCCGGCACCTACACCTCCAAGCCATCCATTCTGAACAAGACAGGCAGCAGCATCGCCCTGGCCGCCTCTATGCCAGGCGGCGGCTCCACGCCTGCACCTGGGGCGTCCGCCGTGCTGGCCATTGGCTCTCACGGGGAGGGGGGCGCTGTCTCGCGCTGCTTCCAGTCAGACTCGTGGGTGTACGTTACGCCGCAGTGGTACAGCCTGTGGGTGCTGCTGCAGGTACGGTCGCACAAGTGTGGGGTGTGGGAGACCACGTGTGGGAGGCGGGTGCTGGGCAGGGTTGGTTTGCGCTGCAGCCTGTGTGCGTGTGGTCACACAGTGTGGAAGGGAAGGCGTGGTGGCTGGCATATGGTGTGGCCCAGGGCCTGTTTGGGGTGGAGGCTGTGTCGATATGCTGCTGGCCTGTGGGCACTGCAAGCATGGCAAACATGGCTTGGGAAGTGGGTGTTGCGCTGGTGCTGCCTGTCACACCTTGTAATAACAGCAACCGTGACTGATGCAGGTGATCATCACCCATAAGGTACCTGGCCATAGGTTCTCCCATGGGTCGCCATCTTGACAGAAAGAAAGAAAGAGATACGCCCTGAGGCGTGGGTTCGGGGAACCTCCCAGAGGCGCAAGGCATGGGGTGGGGCTACCAGGGTCCTCATCTTGCATGACCCTGATCCCTCTTGTTACCGCCGTTGCCTGCCCTGCCCTGCAGTACCGTACGCTACGCAACTACAGGAGCATGGAGTATCTGGGTCCCCGACTGTTCGACAAGATCATCTTTGCCATTGTCATCATGGTGAGGGAAAGCAGCTGCCCGTTTGGCTGAGGCAGCAGTGGGCTGTTACTCAAGTCTACTGAACCAACTCGTCGCTGCTGTGATAGTCAATCACCTCACGCTGCTGTGTGCTGTGCCTTCCCACCTCTCGCTGCCGCCCTGCAGCTTCTATACTGGAATATGGGCCAGGACTTTGCGCCTGAAAACGTGCCCAATATGGCAGCCCTCATGTGAGTCCATAAGTTGTGGTGGCATGTGCGCTGTGTCTGCTGTGCTGTGCCCTCCGCGTTGACACGCACACAGATGCATGATATGTACACGAGTGCAGTGGAAGTTGTCACCATGCTTCGTGCAGCACAGGCACATCACTTCCGCTGCATGTTGTGTGCGTCAGGGCTCACACCAACGCACAAGCACCTCAGTCTGTTGTTTGCTATCTGTCGCCTCCTATGTTGCAGGTATCTGTGCGTCGCACAGCCCGCGTGGGGCGCCGTGTCCTTCATTCCGACAATCGTCATGGAGCGAGCGCTCTACGTGCGCGAGCACAACGACGGACTGTGAGTTGGCTTCGGCAAACGTCAAGTTCACCACAGCACCACCACAGCACTCCCACTGTTGTAATACGGGATGCTGTTCCAATAAAGCAGCAGGAACTGTGCTGCGCTGTGACGTCACAAAATAACTTAAGCAGTCAACATTGGTGCAGACTTGCAGTAGCACCAGGCTTTGTGGTGTGGCCTGGCCTAGTATCTGCCACACTGCAAGCGCACTCCTGATCAAGCTCCGCTATGCTTGCAGGTACCGCCCGCTAACGTACCTCGTGTTCAAGATGATCGACGAGCTGTTCCTCAACTGGGTAGTGGTGAGTCTCGGCAGCCAGCAAGACAGCCCCGCTACTACCAGCAGATATGGCTGGCATGGCATTGCCGTTGTGGCACACCCAACACTCATCCTGGGCCTACACTTTGACCATCGCCCCACACTCTCCATACCCTATCCCTGCAGGGACTTGCGTCGTGCGGCATCATGTGGGGCGGTGTGCGGCTAACCGGCTCTTACGTGTATTTCTGGCTCATGGAGATGTCGACCCTGTCCAACGGTATGTGCTGTGAATGCACATGGCACGCCATGGCTACAATCCAGGACAGCCCTGTTATAGCGCTTGAGCAGGCCGACAGGCTCAGGCACTGTGCTTCATGGCTCCTGTTGCCACCAGGAGATTGCAATCTCTGATGGGCAGGGCGGATTGAAATCAGCAGGCGCCTGCTCAACAGCTGCTGACCCTTATCGACTTATTCACAAACACGGTGCTGCAGGTGTCCTGATTGCCTACGCGATGTCCTCCTTCTGTGCGACCATGGACGTGGCCAACGCTGTCGTGCCCACCATCCTGGCCATCATGCTCTTCCTGTCAGGTTTCCTTATCAGGTGAGGAAGGTCCTGTAGGGGTCCCAGCTGCATTACTTCAGGGGCGGTGTTGAGGATCAAGAAATAAACACCAGGGATACGGGAAGGGCCGCCACATCGCCCTCCTGGAAAAGGTCAAGGTGGTACGCACTGACAGAAACGTTCGCAGTGTCATCGCTCTCCTGATTGTGTTTGTGATGAGGCTGAGTCAGGGTGGGCGAAGTTACTCTTGGGTGACATGCTGAGGTACTGAGCCTGCAGAGTATCACAAAGCACACAAAGCACCATCAAGCGCTGACGCGCTGGTGACGGGCCAGGCTGCAGCGCTGGGTTACTAGTGCGAATCTTGCGCAAGGCCTGTGCAGGTGGTGCAACTTGCACTGTGCACGTGCCGCACATTTGATTGGAAACACAAGATGATTCATGGTGCAGCCTCCAATTCGTTGCTTGCTTGTGCTGTCCTCCTTAGCCCTTGCTTAATGGTAGCCCCACCCCTGCCTCGCACCTTGGGAAGGTCTAATTAATCTATGCCTCAGGGCATACCTCTTTCTTCCCTTCTTTCGTGGTTCATGGTTCAGCCAGCGCTGATTTGTCACCGCCATGTCCTGTCATCTCACGACGTCCTGGGATTTCTTGTGCCCCACCCCGCTGCGCAGGATCCCCTCGATCCCCGTGTACCTGCGCTGGGTCACATGGATCAACATGCTGCGATACGCCTGGTCGGGGCTGATGCTCAACCAGTTCCAGTACAACATGGATGCCGAGCTCGGTGCGTGCATGTAGTGCATGCAGGGCAAATGGTGATGAGCTGGTGTCGTCTTCTATACTGCCTGGGCTGGCAGGCTGGCCAGCCTACAGTCCTCAGCTTGTCCAGCTGCAATCCCTGCCTGAAATTAGCAGAGCAGCTGGTGGTTGCTTGCTGGTCCAGCTAGGTGGCTGCTGCTTGTGGCCGCTGGTTGGTTCAAGGAGTTGCCGGTACGCAGTGCACACCTCGGGGGCTGCTTCTTCAAGGCGCGCCAAACCCTAACCTGGCTGTCCCTGTTGCTACCTTGTACAGGTGCCAACCCCATCATCTCTTACTATGAGATTGACATCCTGAGCAGATGGGGTCACCTTGGCGTTGTCGCCGGCTTCTTCTTCTGCTGGGTGCTGCTGGCGTGGATTGGCCTTGCCTATGTCAAGCACCAGAAGCGCTGAGCTTCGAGGCAGGAGATGCTTCGCCACTGCGGTCCTAGGGCGCAGCTGTTGTGTCGTGGAGGAGAGAGAAGAGAAGCAAGGGATACTCCCTGATCAGGCATGGTCCTCCCCAGTGACTCACTGACGGAGCGTGGAGCAAGAAACCCCCCGAAGTGGGGCCTCGCAAGGTGTGGTGGAGGAGGTGGGAGGGGTGGTGTGACCCAGACTACCTAGACCCTGAGACTACAAGAGGATGATGCATCGCTGAGCAGCTTGTGGCCCAAGGCTGGGAATCAATCAACTTGCCATTGAGCTGGCAATCAATGCATGCACATTTGCAATGTGTAAATGAAAGCTCTGGAACTCAATTAAAGAGCTTGCAAGCTCGTTGGAAACCTCTGATGTAGTGGTGTAGGGCGGGCTGTGCTTTCGTGTGGGCTTTGTGCAGTAACCTTCTTTGTGGCACGCCCTTTGCGCTGCCGCCAGCAAGGCATCCTTGCTGCATTTGCTTTATTGCTGTACATACATGATAGTGCTGTGTGCGTGTCCCTCAATGCATGTGTAAAGGACTTGGCAGCGTGTCGCAGCCTCTCGTGCCTGTGCCAGCGCATGCGTGCTGCTATTGTGCAAGGCAACCTAGCTATGCGCTATAGGAAGTTAGGTCCGGCGACATGCAATGTTGTGGTCCTCATCGTGGCGTTGGCAAAGCAATGTGCGCTGACTAATTCCCACCTGCAGGGACTGCAGTCGAATTGTGGGTCTAGTGTGTGGTTACTTGCAAGCCCAATTGGGAGCTGGATGATTTCGGGGCCACCAGGAGGACACAAGGAGAGTACCACCAGCACTCGCTGTTCGGGCACTAAGAGGGCACCGGGACTGGTCCAGGAGGGGGAGATGCTGGGCATGGCCAGGGGGCACTCTAACAGGCAGCGACGCAGCTGGTGACTCGAACAATGGTGGCGCCAGGCCTGAAGGCACAGTAGATTGCAGGAGGGCACTGTATTGTGCCTCTCTAAAGAGCGGTTAGCGGTTTGGTGTGGATCGATCCCACACTTCGAAGGCCCTTAGAGGACGCTGCTGTCTGAGGACACACGTGTTCCGCCGCTCAATAGACTGTATCTGTCTCTCCGTCCCGCATCATACTAAGTCCACCAAGTGCTTAAGAGCAGCGTTGTTCCGAGTGCAACACCCAGTGGTCCTTCAAACACATAAGACAGAGCAACATGGGTGCGAGTTGCAGCCGAGGCACGCCCGCGGACGCCGCCAGCCAAGTGACACAAGGTTCCCGCGGCCCTGCGAGCGCCGATGAACCCGTGAAGCCCAGCAAGAAGGGCCAGGTCGTGCCTTCTGACGGACTGGTGAGGTTTTGTGCAGCCATGCAGCGTCCTGCAGCGCGGAGCTGAGGTTGCACGTGCTAGGGTTGCGCAGCGACATGCTATCTTGGTGGTGCTGGGGGGGCGCGGCATGTTCGATGTCGCCGCGGTCTGCATTGGCACAACATGGCCCTCGACCTGTGCAAGTCGTGATGTGCTGTGGTGCAGCATGCCAGCACATAGCACCCCTGCATGTAGCTGGGCTCGCCAGCCGCTCATATGCCTCCATGCACATGGCAACCATGCGCAGACCGCCGTCGAGAAGTCCCTCATCAAGCGTGAGAAGAGCCTACACATGGATGCAGCTGAGAAGCGCTCGCAGCTGTCCATGAACCTGGCCTCCCAGGGCCGCACCTTCCAGCGCAATACCACGCTTCAGATCTCCAAGATGTTGCCCCAAGAGGCACTGGATGAGCTCATCAAGGGCAACGCACGCTTCATCCTGGGCGAGACAGAAAACCCTCACCAAGACTTCAAGCGCCTGGCGGTGGGTGCATGGACCATTGCAGGCGCACAAGCTACACAACTGCAGGTCCAGCAGCTTTGCCTGCATGCAAGGTGGCAAAGGCTTGATAGCTGCTGCTGCATGGTGGCTTCCTTGTTGCAGGAGATCGCCCCGCAACAAACCCCATTCGCTGCGGTCCTCGCCTGCTCTGACTCGCGAGCGCCCGTGGAGATCGTGTTTGACCAGGTCAGTGGCTGCGCAGCAGGCAGGGACCGCGTGGCTTCCTGGAGCAAACAGCTGTTTGCAGCGCTGCAGCACGCCCTCACGCCCTGCAGCCACATGTATACCTGACTCGGCTTATCTGAACCAACAGATCTGTCGCTGACTGCTGACGGCTGGTCTACGTGCCTCTATGCTTGCAGGGCTTTGGTGATATCTTCTGCTGCAGAGTTGCCGGCAACATTGCGGCGGCGGAGCAGGTTGCCAGCCTTGAGTATGCGGTGCTGGAGCTGGGCGTCAAGGTCATCATGGTCATGGGCCACACCGCTTGCGGCGCAGTGAAGGCAGCGTGCAGTGGTAAGTGCCTCCCGCAACCTGGGTGCCTATCTCTGCTGAATGCGCTCTCCGCACTGCTCGTGGAGTATTGTAGGGGCATTGCTGTACCACCTGCATGCTTTCCTCCCTGCTAAGGCGCTGTCATTCGCACCTTTATGGCATGCAGGCAAAGCGTTCCCCGGCTTCATTGACATCCTGGTCAATGACTTGGACGTGGCGTTGGCCCGCGCTCAGACATACAACACAAAGACTTATGAAGACTTCACGGACCGTGTGCAGGCATTCAAGCAGGAGTCGCAGGGCGCGTCGCACGGCGGTGACCTGATTGAGAGGGTGAGTGCGCTTTGAGACGTAGATGGAGCACTTGATCAAACAGCAGAGCTGCGGTATGCCATAGACTCCTTTCTGCTTGAAACCATGGTACCATGCAGGTGTTGTGCTCTGGACACATGACATGCTCAACAGCCTGATGTTTGTCTTCTTGTTGCATCAGGTGATCCGAGAGAACGTCATGTACCAGTTAGACCGCTGCCGGCGCTCCACCATAATCCTGGAGGCCGTCAACAGAGGCAGCCTCATGCTGGTGCCGGCGCTTTATGATATTGAGACGGGCGAGGTTGAGGTGCTGCACTAAGGCAGTAGATGCCACACCCCAACAAAGTGTGGCGCGGTCACCGAACTCAATACGACTGACATGACAAGGACGACATGCGTGATAACGGAAAATAGCTGTACTGCAGTGCGGCATGCAGCACGTCAGCTGTGTGCTCCAGTGCAGTAGCCCCTGAGTGCACCCGATTGCATGCCACTGCGTGGGCAGCAACTGTTGCAGACGCATGTTGCCACATCCGCGTTAAAGGAACCCCTACTGACACGGCTGACACAACAGAGGCGCACTGGTAATTTTGCGATGCCCCTGCTCCTGCACACAACCATGCTCAACACCCTGGGCAAGGAACTCCTGTAGCTTGCCTGGAGCTGCACTCCTGGCTTGGGTTGTGTGACGACCCCTCCCTGTTGCCTGACCAGAGCTTTTTGTCACATTGCTGTTCATGTTGAAGGGCAAACCAGCACGCCCGTTGGCACTACCAGTTCTCCTGTTGTGGTTGTTTTGACTGTGGACAAGCCTCAGCTTCGGCTGCGCCATGGCATTGATTGAACGGGTCAGCATGTGCCTTATTACTCAAGTGTTATTGGTTCCGTTCAATCCCCCTGACCCAAGTGCTGAATCCATGTAATTCAAGACTGAACCGGCCATGCAACTTCCAAGAATTACATGCAGTAAAACAATTGAAGTGGCATCTGCCTCAAACAGGGAAACACTTGCAGTGACGCCATGTCCTATGCAGGTGTGCGAGCACGAACCAATGCGTGCCATTTGATGTCATATGCACGCATGCCTGGCCAGCATGAAGCTGCGACCTCCATGCAACAACAGCGCCCATGACATGTAGCATGCATCTTTGAAACTCAATGGAGGGGCAATAGAAGCAGACAGGTCAAAGGAAACTCAACAGCAGGTATGCTTCACACTTGTCACGACCAGTCAGTTCACCAGTTACAACAACTTTGCAGGCAATTGTGCTGTCAGCGCTACCTGTACACCAGTATCGGTGCAGGGATGAACTATTCGATAGAGGTAGTCAGGAACACTGTCACCGCCTGCCAGCGTTTGCTAAAAAGAATGTGAAGGTGGCCTTGGGTATGATCATGAACCTTTATTTGACCTTGGGCGCACTGTTATGCGACTTGAGCATCGGCAGGGTGCTCAAGTCGCCAGAGCGCAGCGTCACCCTGCCGGACGATGCTTGCGCTGATTGCAGTGAGGGCAAGCTCAGTTGCGTCGCGCTGCCCTCGGCAGCAAGCCTGCCGCCTGGGCTACCCTGCCTGTTGTGCTGCCCGTCCGCCGATAGTGACGTCAGCGTCACCCCTGCCTCAGCAAGCACTGCCATCTGCAGCACGCTTAACTCGGTCTGGGCGCTGACGGCCATGTGTCGCGAGCGCAGCGTCGGTTCGCTGCTTTCCTTTTCCAGCGACGGTGGCGTCGGCCCGAACCGAGACGGCGACTCCTTGCGTTCGCCCCCGATGCCGCTGCCATGTCGCAGTGGGCTGCGCACGCCCACCCCCGCAGCACTAGATGAGGTTGTGCTGCTGATACTGCCGGTCCTGCGCGTCTCCGACAGGCTGTGCGGGCGCGTGCCTCTCGGCGAGCCCTGCGCGGCGCCGGACGACCCTGGCCCTGTCGACGATGCTCCTCCGTCCGAGGCGTACCCGCTCGAACTGTCCGGCGAATCCCGCAAGTTGACGTCGCTGTTGTTGTACCGCAGGATGTGGCGGTCGTACTGCGTGGTGACCTGCCCTGTTGCGTCCACAGCATGACTAGGTGGCGTCCTGTCACGCTGCGTGATCGAGGGCACCGGCGGCAGCAGCTGCGAGTTGTCCGAGCGCCGGCCCAGCGTCTGGCTAAAGGGAGTGCGCAGCGGACTCTCTGGCTGTGCGCGTGCGGCGGCGGGCGGCAGGGCCGCCTCTGATGGCTTGCCGAACAGCGCCCCCAGCTTGCGGAACATGCCGGAAAACCCTGCGTTCTGCGGCTGCGCCTGCGAAGGCGGCCGGGCGCGGTTGGGCGATGCGTCGCTGTGGGGGCTCGCGTCGCCTGCCCCGCCGTCGCCCTGCGGGTCCACCTGCGCCTCGTGCAGCGCCTTCCGCATCATCGCAGCCTCCTCCCTGAGCAGCTGCTGCTGCCGCCGCCGTCGCGCCTCCGCCTGCTCGTCGGCGGGCTCATCGCCATCGCCGTCACCGTCAGAATCCTCCGCGTTGCCTGCTCCTGACGAGAACCTGCGTCAGCGCAACCAGGGTCCAGAGAAGATACGTTTGTCCAATTGTAACACACAAGTTATTTGCTGACCAGCACATCAGGAACAGTCCGTCTTGCTCCACAAACCCTGCAAGTTAGACAGCCTCAGGATATCTCCTACACACGCATGCAACAAAAAGCAGCCTATGGTGGCGGCGGCGCAACACCATGTGGCCGCAGCCCCAACCAACCCTTCTGAGCAGCTCTGCGTACCTGTTGGCAGCCGACGAGTCTTCAATCAGCTTTGCCTGAAGGTGCTCCATGGCCATCAGCTTCTTCCTGACGCTCTGTATTAGCTCTGAGCCATTGACCTGGCCACCAATCCGCCTGGCTAGCGTGAGGCTCTTTGTGCGGATGTACAGGGACAGGCTGGGGTCGTAGCTGGGCAGGCTCTTGAAGGGGTTGCGCCCCTTGGTGGTGCCAGCCTTCTGAGCCGCCAGAAACTCCGACGCCACCACTTGCAGGTGCATGTAGAAGACTTCAGACAGCCGGCGCCTTCCAACCAGCAGCAGGTCTGGACAGTGGGACACTACGTCGCCGCCTCGGCGCTCCCGGCGCCGCCGTCGCCGGGCGTTTCGGCTGTTGTCCACTGCCTCTGGGGCTGCTGGTGCTGCGCCAGAGCCGCTGGTGAGCTCCAGGCTCATGCTCCACACCGTCACCATGTACGCCTGCGTGCAGCCGGTGCAGGGGGGGGAGCGTCAGCATGGGCATGCATTGCGCATGCTCATCAGCCTGCTTTGGACCCCTGATGCATGCTCGCTTGCCTTGTACTCGAGGTAGTCCACCAGGCCGTCGCCATTCATGTCCAGGATCGCCATGCTGCCTGGCAGTGCCTCAGAGTCGTAGGTGCCCTTCATGCCGGGCACCTTGTCCACCACTTGCGACAAATGCTGCACGCCCAAACCCCATGACGGTGTCTTTTGCACCAGCGCCGCCCAGCAATCCTCTATGGCGAGCATTTTTTCGTCAGACAGTTCAGTCGGGACCGGGCGGCCATTGGCAAGGCGTGCGTAGGTGGCTGCTAGCGTGTGGCTGAAGCGCTGGATTGCTGCCTCCATGTCGGCTACCGCAGCGCGGCTTAGCAGGGCTGGCACCAGATGCACATGCTGGTCAAGGGCCGTAAGGAACGGTGAAGCAGCAGAGAAGGGCGATGGCTGTGCGGCTCAAGTCAAGTGTTGATGTATGCAATAGCGCGGAGGAGTATCCGGTTGCAGCGCAGCAACAGGGAGTCACAACAAAGTCGCAACAGCCGTGAGCACAGCAGTCCGTTCGCTGGCTGATGGAGCGTATTTCAGTGTGCAAGGGGTGGCTTGTTGTCCTGCGACTTTGCTGAGACCATGGTCTTTGGCTTTCCAACCTTCAGGGACTTCTCGGCGTACTGGGGCACATCTAAGTGCCCTTGCACCCAGATTATACCTACAGCTGCAACTCAGCGCCCGTGTGCTGCGTCTGCGCTTGCAACACGCACGCCAAATGGAGGCCCAGCCCGAACTTCTTTGGATGCGTTCCTCCAACCCAGGGACAGCCGCGGCAACTTCGGCCTTCAAGCACATGGGCCTGCTAGAGGTGGGACAGCTTTAACGTGCAAGCAGACGCCCGTGCGGCAGTTGCGAATTCCTAGGACGGGCTTGTCACCAACGCCCCTAGAATGCTGCTCACTTGCAGCCCGTGTTCTGCTGCATCACAGGATCCGCAAGAGGTGCTGTCGGCCATCAGCACTCCACGCAGTATTCGTGAGTCGCGCAGCGGCCTGCCTTCCTGCGACTCGCCCATCAGGCACTCAAGCTCCCAGGTGGACGCTACCGAGCTGCGCGGCGACCTCTGTGCATGCTGCAACAGCCCAGTCAGGTGCGCGATCAAACTTGTGCACATGCGCACGCTTGCGCTCAAGCTGAGTAGCAGGTCTGACATGCAGGCCCTGCCCCTTGGAGCCCCAGGCGAGCCGTCAGCAACACCAGCCCCACCATCAAGCGCTGCAGCTCACTGGAGACAGAGCTGCTGGCGCCGGTGGGGGTGCTGCAGCAGCTGCTGAATGGCAATGCGCGCTTCATCCTGGGCGAGACCGAGTACCCCCACCAAGACCGCATGCGACGCAAGGTGAGCAATCAGCCGCCTGCCTGCTGCAGTGCCTCAGAGCTGCACCATGCCACCGAGGATGCGTGTGAGATGCGTTGCAGCCACAGTTGCTGCATGGCATGGCAGGACCACCCACCGCGCTGACCTGGGGGTGCAGCTGTCATTGGGCACCCACCGCTTCTTTGGAAATGGTGCTGCATTTGAAGGCGTACATAGGGCACTGAGCCCCCATGACACCAGAGAGCAGCAGTACTCTAATTGCTGCCGCTAAAGCATTACAGCATCCAGTGTGGCATTCTGCCCAAGTCACTGCAAGACTCTTTCACAAGCCATCGGAGCTCCAGATGTGTCACAGCTTGAATGCCTCAGCCCGCCTTGCCGCCCACCTGGCACCAGTTAGGCATCAAGCCTTGCAGCTTTACAACTTGTTGTCACAATCCTTCCCTGCACAGCGAAGTAGCTAACATACGCTGCCACGCTGCTCTTCCCTTTGCTGCACAGGCGATCGCCCCGCAACAGAAGCCTATGGCCGCTGTCCTGGCGTGCGCTGACTCCCGCGTACCCATCGAGCTGGTGTTTGATCAAGGGTTTGGCGACATTTTTGTGTGCCGCATCGCTGGCAACATTGCCACCGCTGAGGAGGTTGCCAGCCTTGAGTATGCGGTGCTGGAGCTGGGCGTCAAGGTTATCATGGTCATGGGCCACAGCTCATGCGGTGCAGTGAAGGCGGCTCTTGCAGGTGAGGGGTGCACTTGCGAACATGTAAGTGTACGGTGCCGTTCTGTTCTGAATTGACTGCAGTCGCTATGAGCGGATTCGCCAGTAGACACGCGCCGTATTGGACGACCATCACAGCGAGCTTCACTGACCATAGCCCTCCTGCACGTGGCGTCGCGTTTGCTATATCCAGGCAAGGCGTTGCCTGGCCTGATTGACAGCCTGGTCCAGCACCTTGAGGCCGCAGTCAAGCGCACGCAGAGCCGCTCAGCGGCGCAGCTGGAGCGGGACGTACTGCACAACCAGGAGGTGCACAACGAGCCGGACGAGGACATGTTGGACAAGGTGAATAATTTGACTGCTGCAGCTGGGATGACAGCTAGGGTCTGTGCCACGCGATTCGTGCCTCGTGCGCCAAGAACCAGCAGCTGTGCGCTCCCGCTTGATAGGTCGCACAGGCAGGTGCGCGGGATGCACATGTCTGCAGATGGGAGAGAAGATGTGCCCCTTGCCATGTGCCGCAGGTGATTCGCGAGAACGTGTACTGCCAGATCAAGCGGTGCGGCCAGTCGCAGATCCTGTCCGAGGCTGTTGTTCGCGGCAACCTGCTGCTGGTGCCCGGCCTGTACGACTTGAACTCTGGAGAGGTTGAGGTGCTGGTGCGTCCCAAGCCTTCCGTGGACGGACGGGCACTCCATTAAACCTGACAGTACCCACAACAAGGGTTGATTATGCACTTCCATGGAGGGGCAATTGCGAATGAGCTTATGTACAGGGCTACATGCATATGCATTATCATCTTGATCTGCAACTACCGTGGCCTAGGTTGAATTCAATTAGACAGTGTGAAGGACAGCAATAGCATCTGCAACATCTGCCTAGCTTGTGACTTGTTTCTGTTATCTGCTGACATTTTAAACTGCATACACTTCCTTGCTGCACTCCAATGGCGGTGCCATGCCAACATCCAGCCATACTTTGCCATGCCCACACTTGCCGCACCTTCAAATTAAACACTTCTTTGCTGACCTGTATACTAAACCCTATGGTCGCGCGCGACGCTTTGCAGTTGTGTTGCTCCTTTGTAGGGAAAGCCCTTCCTGCCCTGCCTTTCAGGGTTCCGGGTTTAAATATGCCTTAGTTGAGAACCTGAAGTCCCTTTCTCGGGTGGACGCTTTCAACACGTTTGCTTTTCAAAGGGCCAATGTGCCATATGGTAGGTGATCAAGGTATAACATTGCAGTTGCCAATCATGTGCCATACAACAACGCTGTAACATCAGAAAAAGCACCCACGTCTACGTGAGGTGTCACCGCCTTCCCTTGCCCTTATTCTTGCTGTTACTCTTTCCCTTTCCCTTCCCCTTTCCCTTGCCACCCCCTTTGCGCGGGGCACCTTTGCCCTTGCGCATCGGTGGGCCCATGCGATCAGGAGGCACCGCCTGACGTGCTACGGCACCGGGTTTTTTCACCCTCAACACACCGCCCTTGAAGCCCGGCCCGGCCTCCTGCAGGCCCCAGTCTCGATTGGCATCTGCAGAATGCAAACAGCAACAGAGCGTCCTTGTCACAGTTGCGCAAAGATGCTCTCCAACCATTGCGTTGCCGTTGCACCTTGTCCAATTGCACCCGGCAGGACCACTTGTGCACCTGTGTTGCCCGTACAAGCTCAGCTCAGCGAACCGATGCCTGAAGGGCCCTTGCAGGATGGCTAAGGTGTGGCTAGCGTTCCTACCTTCCCCAATCTGAGTAGCTCTTGCACCATCACTGTCAGTCCACTCCACACGTGCAGTCCTGATTCTACCCGCCTCACCCTGCTCCATCATACCAATTAACAGCACCCTCTACAGCTGTAACCCGGTCAGCGCAGCGCTGTGCAAGCCGTCCTTCCCCTTCCTCTGAACCCTCACCTCGTAAAGCCGCCTTCTTCTTGGCTGAGCCCTTGACCTGCACCGCCCCTGATGCGATAGCCTCCTCCAGCGCCTTAGCCTGCTCCTTGGCCTGCTTCTGAGCCACGTTCCGCCCAAGCTTGGCCGCCATCTTTGGGCTCTTCTCGGGTGTCATGCCGAGGCGCAGCAGGTACTGCGCCTTCCACTGCTTGCGCTGCTTCTTGTCCTCTATTGCTGCGCCACCTGGGTGGTGCAAGCGAGAGCGGTTGACATGTAGGATTTGAGGATTTCAGAGAGAGGGTTTGAGAGTGCAGGGTTAAGAGTGTGGGGTTGCCAGGGACAGGTTGAGTGAGAGGGATGAGCGGAAGGGGTTCGAAGACGGGAAAGCTGAGCGGGAGCAGCTGAGGGCAGCTGTCACCACAGAGCAGCAAGCAACGGATGTCAAACGCTCATCACAGCGCTCTGTCAAATGTTGAGCATGCAGATACGCCGCTTGAATCTACCATAATTAAGCAGCAGCTTCCTGCAGCTGCGTGGCAAAAAAACATGAGGCCACATGAAGGACATTCTGAGAGGGGCCAGTCACTCACCAAACTTCTCAACCTGAAGAGCCAGCTGCCGAAAGTCCTCTGACGACAGCGTCATGTCCAGGTCAGGCGTGTCTGTTTGCGCCGCTGCACCAGCATCTGGCGGTGGGTCAGCGTGCACCTTTGCAGCCTGCGGTGGCGTCGGCAGTGGCCAGCAAGTCAGCTCCAAGGCAGGACGTGAACGCTTGCTACCTGCTTACAGCGCTCCAGTATAAAGCTCTGCATGGCACCGGTCATGCCGACAGCCATGCCAACATGCCCAGCTACATACCCCCAACAAAGTGGTCCTTATGAAACACCTCCCAACAAGGTGGTCCAAGTGAAGCGATGCATAGCAATGCCATCCGTCATGAGCCGATTGTCTATCACAAGCATGCTCGGTTCCCCCACTCCTTCACCTGCCGTTGCATGTACTCTTTCATCCGGCTGCATGCGCACCCACCCTCCTGCATGCAGCCTACTCCCCCCCCACACACACTCTCCCTGACCTTGTGTGACATGAATGCCCTGCGAGCGGCCTTCATGTCGACGCCTGCTGAAGGCTGGGCGCCAGGGGCGCCCAGGCGCTGGTTGCTGAAGTCTATCACAGGCACGGCTGACCTGTGCTGGTCTGACGTCCCTGCTGTGTCCTGCCCGCCCTTTGACTTCTTGGTGGTCAGCTGCAGAATCTCGTCGATTTCGTCGCTTACTGCCCGCCTGCGCTTCTCGCTGGCTGTTGCTGCTGAGGTTGTGGGGGATGCGACGCGGCATGGCATGCAGAGCATCTCAGTGCCTGGGAGAGCCGGCAGTCAAGCATGATTTGTGAACAGGCTGCCGTGCACAAGGATGCAGCTCACCTTGTGGCTGTGCTTTTGCAGGCGTAGTACTGAAAGGCTGTGCGTCCTTCTGCTTGCCACCGCCTTTCTTTTGCTTTGCTTTGTGGGACTTGCCACCTGCCTGGGCCTGGGCCTGGCTGTAAGGCCCAGCATGGGCTGCATGCTCATCGTAATCGTCGAACATTGACATGAAGCGCTCACCTGCGATGCGCACAATCGTCATGCATGATGCGCTTGTACGCGATGCTTGCGCAGTTTGCAAATGGCGGCTGGAGCGCACCAAATAGTGTCAGCGCCGCCTGTCCTTCCATCTCAGCAGGTTCTGACAACGCGCCATCGGCAGCATGAACAGAACTCATGTCGCAGTTCGGCGATTGCAAGCCAGTAAAGCAAGCACCATCAACGCTGAGGTGCAACAGCTGGCGTGTCACACTACGCAGATTTGTTGCGTTTGGTTTCAGCAGACAGCAGCTGCAGATAGGCCAACTTACGCTTAAACATGACATTCATTTGGCAGCGTGCATCACCCTAACTGCATGCTTATGGCATCTGGCACTGCACACCGCCACAGCCTGACCACCCCATCGTCCCCTGCTGACGCCAGCAACGACAAGTCGGTGGGGTGCCACCGCACACAGTTCACGTCCTGATCGTGAGCTTCCTGTGCAGCCGCCAGCAGTTGCCAGCGCAGGTACGGGCGTTCCTCAGGGCTGACACTGCCGCTGATGGATGCTGCGTCGGCCTCCCCATCAAGCTCCGTCCTGCCATACACCTTGATCTGATTGTCCCCATCACCTGCGACCGTGACAAAACCAGTCAGTAAGCCAACAGTAATCATATGGCACAAAGTGGTTCATGCTGCATGCTACAAGCCACGGGCGGCAGTCAACAGCACCACCTGCATCCAGTCTGGGTAGGGTAAAAAAGGCGAGGGTACAAGGCGAGGGGACACGGCAAGGAGGGACAGCGCAATTAGCATGCCTGGTTGAGTAACGATGTTCCCAAGTCCCCCGCACCCACTCGGCACCTCCGCACCTGCTGCCAACAGGCCGGCTGGGCCCCAGTCACAGCTGTACACCGTTCGGCTGTGGTAGCCTGACAGCGTGCACAGCAGGCGCCAAGGTGGCGCGCAGCCCGCGGACGAACCAGTGCTAGCGCCGCCCCCTGTCGCCGCTGTCCCGATGTGCTGGCAGGCCCAAACTCGGAGGGTGCAGTCATCGCTGCAGGACACCATGTGGCCGCCTGAAGGCTCAAAGGCTATTGCCCAGACAGTAGAGCTGTGCCCCACGCCGCTGGCGCCTGCAAACCGCAGGCAGCGCATGTCACATCGCAGGTCAAGGTCAAGCCCAGAGCTTGCACACAGGGTCTGTCAAGCACGCATATGACTGAACGGGAGTGGCGCCTTGACTGGGCAGAGCGCGTTGCATCACACCCACCACCGAGGGTCTGGGCACAAGTCCACTCGTCGCCGTCGCTCGTCCACAGGCGGATCGTGTCATCGTAGGACGCAGACGCAAGCACCTCCCCGGAGGGGTGCCACGCCACACACTTCACGTCCTGTACACCATACAGTATACAAAGGAGCAGGCGCGATATGGACATGCCAGCGCACTGCACAAAAGCTGGCATCCAGCATCATAACTACTTGCAGATGCACCGTCCTGCTGACGTGCCTGCCTGCCCTTTCTCCCAATCTGCTTTCCAATCACTGCTGCCGCTGGCAACAGAGCGCACCTGTGAGTGCCCCTGCTTGACATCGACGCATTCGTACTCATTCCCAGGTATGGACTCCCAGATCCACACGCTCTTGTCACGTCCACATGTGGCTATGAGCGAGCCATCAGGGCTCCATGACACGCACTTCACCTCATTCTCATGGCCCTCCAACGTTGCCACCTGTGTGAAGGCGACACAGCAGTCCACCTACATGACTCCAGCAGCCCTCAATGGAACGCTCTTATGCATGCCCTTACACAGGCTGCATGTTCGTCGCACCTGCTCCCATGAAGACCCATCACGCTCCCAGATGGCTGTAGTGGCGTCAAAGCTCGCGGTGGCTAGGTAGCGGCCGCTGGGAGACCATGCACATGACCTGATGGTGCGTGTCTGGCCGTCCTCGAGTATTGAAGTGCAGCACCATCCGCTGGCTGGGTCCCGAGCCCATATTCGCACAGTCCTGTCGCCGCTGCAGCTGGCAAGCTGCGTGCCATCAGGCGACCAAGCCACAGCCCATGCTCGGTCTGTGTGACCTGAAAGCTCTGCCAGCAGCTCAAGCTTCGCCGCCATCGAGGGTGTTAACCTGCTTTCAAGCGCGCATGCAGAAGTCTGAAATTGTTCACCCAAATGTGGACCGTTCTTTTCACGCGCATGCAACATTTGAGAGCGCCACGACCTGTAGTGCTGCTATCACGCGTTCACAGCGCATGAAATCGCAGCTTCGTCCCGTCGGGCGCGCGCCCACCACCTCACCCCGGATGCAGACCCTCCAGGCCAGCTCTTGCCATGTGCATGGGGTGAGTGCTGCAGGATGGCCGTGTGGGGAAATGTTATACTGGTATCCTGTATACACTATGAGGAGGGCTAGTGAGGCCACTGCCTGTCAACCCTGCGTTGCAACGCAGGGCCAGGCACTAACGCGGCGGGAGACGTTTGCTGCTCTGGCCAGCGGTGCCCTTGCAACATCAGCACCGTTGTTCACGCCAGGCACTGCCACAGCATCCATCATGGCTTGCCCTGGCCTCAATGGCTATGCCCTCTCCAAATGCTTGAAAGAAGCACGCAAGGCAGCGGCAGCCAACGATGATGCCGAGGGCACCGATGCGGGCGACGATGTTCAGTCGGCACGTTTGAAGTACCGACAGTTCGAGCAGCCTGGAGAGCTGGTGACGCTGCCATCAGGTAGCCTGCTGCACGCATTACCGCTACGACAGTGTGTTGGGGGGTGGGCCGGGAGTCAAGCTCGCTAAAACTGGAAAGCTGATGTGGCTGCTGCATTCTGATGGGTGGCTGTGCTGGGCTGAGCTGCTTTACCGCAGCCGTTCGATTCTCCCGCGGCTTCAGGTGTGCAGTACAGGGAGATTGACACCGGATCGGGGCGGCAAGCAGAGCTGGGGGACGTGTGCGAGGTGTCGTACGTGGTGTACCGCCTGTCCAGCGGCGCATACTTTAAGTGAGTGTGTGCACAAGAGGCTCATTGCAGCCCCCTTGTATGATAGGATACACCGTGCATCACACGTGAGAGTTTGGACATGCGCTTAAGAAAGAGGTCAGCACATGCAGTCAACCTTGCCACACCCTGCTGCTGCTGCTGCTGCTGCTGCTGCTGCTGCTGCTGCATGTGATGATTTAGGTACTCGAGCGGCGGCACACCGGTGTTTCTCTGGGCGCTTGGCTTTGGCTTTGAAGGCCAAAGGGACGAGGGAGAGGTGTACCGCTTCAGGTGAGCGCAGGGGGCGATGCTGCGGCATATTCTCTCGCCTCCCCGCTGAACGTGTTGTTGCACAAGACGTCAAGCCCCCACTGTTGTGCGCAGGCTCGGAGAGGCCCTGTCCTTGCCAGCAGCAGCCACGCCAGCTGTAGTAGGGATGCGTGAGGGTGGCCGCCGCCGCATCCTCATCCCCCCGGAGTACGGCTGGGTGTCAGATAAGGTACGCCGTGACACGGCATGGTAGCCTGCCATGATTCTGCGCTGCAAGCAGCTCAAGCACTCAACCTGAAGGCAACAACGTTAAGATCGGATGTTGATGGCCCTAAGAATTTCATATGAAAGAGGGGAAGGAACTGTGCACCGATGCTGCTGGCCGCAGCGCAAGACATGCGCAGCGCAGCACCCTCCATCCCTTTTCCATGCATGCTTTGCGCCCCTGGATCATGTGCAGGTGGGCCCCCAGCCAGTAACATTCGGAGGTCAGCGCCGCCTGGCTGCGCACCGTGATGAGCCGCTGCTGTTGGAGGTGCTGCTGTCCCGAGTGCGGCCTGTTGCACAGGGTGATGAGCTGCTGCAAGGCGACAAGGTCAGGCTGCGTGCGCCATTCAAGTTTCCAGCCCCCCCAAGCCCCTTTGGGCTGCCGTCTGCAGCCTCAAGCTGAGGAGGTCCTGCAGCTGTCAGGCAAAGCATGTTGTGTCCCCTAAGGGGCCCCTTTGCATAGGCCATGACGTCCGCTGGGGGTGATATTGTGTTTGCAGCCGCCATTGTATGGTTCGTGACTCAGCCTTGTAAAGGGCCTCAGATGGATTGCTCCCATTTGCAACAATCACCAATTGGCAAGTGACACTAAGTCGATAAGGGATTAATTGTATGCAAAAATTGCACGATGGCAGATGCCACGCCCTCGGCCGCTGCTGACGACAGGGGCGTCCGCTAGGGGAATGTTTTCATTTCGTTAACGGCCTATTGCCGCACAGCAATACGGGTAGGGTACAAAACCTCAAGGGCAAGGGTCATAGCTATTTGTTCTGCGCACAAGATCGCCCGTATTTCTCTTGCTTCGGCCGCCACGGGGGGGCCAGCCTCCATGCCTCAGGCGCACGTCTCGCTGCTGGCCTTTGCTTGCAAGGAGGTGAGGTGGCTGGACCTGCTGCCGGTCATGAGGCGCGCTCTCGGCTTGAACGCTCCCAGACCGGGCGCTTCTAAACGGCAGGCGGTGTTCCTATACACGGCAGACCTGCTGATGCAAAGGCTGCACCATGCGGAACGCTGTGCAGGAGGCCGAGTCCAGCAGCGCTTCAGAGAACTCAGCGCAGTCGCTTTGCCTCTTGCACGCCACCTCCGACGAACTCACGTCGCTAACATGCGACGAGCTGCTGGCTGAGCTGGGTCAGGGACAGGAGGCGGAGGTTGGACTCCAGCACGCAGGACAACAGGTGCAGCAAGGACACAGCCCCTGTGATCAGCAGCGCCTGTCCTCGCCTGCCTGCGCTTCAGGTCCGCAGCTGTTTCCAGAGGCCGCCCTTCTTGCAAGGTGAGGAGGAGGTCGTAGCCATGCAGACTTCCCGCGCCGCACAGCTCTCGTTCTGCCTGTGCGATCTCTCGCGCTTTGCACAGGCAGAACGAGAGATCGCGCATGCGCGCTACTGCGTGCTGATCCTCCCTGACCCCTTCTTCCTGTTGCTCACCTGGTGTTTGCAAGCAGCAATGAGCACACGCGCCAGCAAGAGATCTGTCCATGCCCATGCTACCTGCAACGACATGGCATCAACGAAATGCACCGCGCTGTGGCCATCAGCTGGTTGTTTGAGGTGATGCAGGAATGCAGCATGCGCAGCACAACCCTCTTCCTGGCTGTGTCCTACTTGGATCGCTTCTTCAGTGTCGCACAGGTAGGCGCTGCAGCTCAATCACTATGGTGGATGGCCATCCACGAGGCACGTGGGGGGCAGGCACGCCCATGCCATGCGCCCAGCAACTCTTCTGCATACTGCATGCATGGCTGCACCCAGCAACCAACAGCACATGCGCTGTCATGCCTGCACAGGACGTGACGCCTGGCATGCTGCAGTTGGTTGCAACAGCAGCGCTGTCAATTGCCGCCAAGAACGAGGAGGTAAGCACACGCAACCTGCATGCCGATGCCGCGCCGCCGAGCCGCATGTCACCACGCTCTTGGCTGGTGGCAGACGGGCAGTTGTCAGTGCTGCTCATAGTGCTTGCCTCTGGTACCACTCGCTGCTGCCCCTAGGTCGCGCAGCCCACATGCGATGAATGGGTGTCCATCACCGACAACAGCTTCACGGTGAGCAAGGCTGGCGGAGGGACTAGGTAGCAGCCAAGCTTGGCGCAGCAACACAACACACTGCCAACACAAATCAGCAGTTGCTTTGTTCATGCTGCATAGCTATGATTACCTGACGCGCATGCTGCTGCTACTGCTGCTGCTGCTGCTTCACAGGCCAAGGACCTGGTGCAGATGGAGTACCTGGTGCTGCACTACCTGGACTGGAGGATCCGTACCCCGACTGCCCACACCTTCCTTCAGCTCCTGTGCTCCAGCATGGATGTTGGCGTTGATGAGGCCAAGGAGGCCACCTACTTCACGGTAGGTGTAGCACCCAATGCAACATCCAGTGCTCCTGGGCGTGCTGACTTGGTGCGACACCCATGCCTTGCATACCGGCAGCAGCTGCCGTGCTGACTGCACAATAACAAAGTGAAAGCGCTGACGCTGCTGCCATGCAATATGACCTGGTGCTGCAGGAGCTTGCGCTGCTAGACTATAGCATGCTGAAGTACAAGTATTCGACCGTTGCCGCCGCTGCGCTGCTGGCAGCGCACCAGCGCCGAGGCGCGGCATTCGACTTGCCTCTGCTGCTGAGCGTCGCGCCGTACGTGGCTGACGAGAGTGCGCAGGCGTGTGCTGCTGCGCTGCTGGCGCTGCATGAGCAGTGCTGGAGCGACGTGCTGCTGCCCGGCATGGAGCACTTTGAAGTGCTGCGCAGGCGCCACGAGCTGCGCGTGTAGCCGAGCGGTAGTAGCTGTGCATGCATGCAATGGCAGTGCGGCAGGTGCTGAGGGCAGAGTGCAGGCAGAGGAAGCTCGCAGGTAGGACGGCTGTTGCAGTGAGTTGCTTTGCAGAGCGCAAGAGGTGATGCAGGCAAGCAGGCTTCTGTGCATGAGACGAGGTGGAAATGCGTAGGAGCAGCAAAACTTAAGCAGGAAGAGGAGCAGGAATGCCTTCATCATTGTTGTTGTTGTGAGATCACAAAGCCATGGAAGTTGAGGAGCCTGAGCATCAGGGAGTGCGAGCTAACGTGATGATGGTTGGAGCTATGTTAGAGAACTAGCGAAGCCTTACCTTAGGGCACAGCCTTGGGTACAGGGCCGCGCGTATTCAGAGGTGCAACTGAGGTAGCAGGTGCACCTCGAAGCCTTTTCTCCCCCGTCCTGGCCCCCTTTCGCCCTGCGTTATTCAGGATTTAGCTGTCGCAGCAAGTTATATGACTTGGTGAGGCCCCTCTCCCGTAGCAGGCGAGGCAGCCAGCCACCATTGATAGAAGCGGGGCTACATGCAAGGCAAGGATGGCGCTCTGCCGCCGCCTGCAGGCCACGTGCACAGATGCATTCCAGTTGTTTGCCGTTAGGAGATCATCGCTGCCTATGTGATCAAGAGCCACACAACAAAACTCATGATAAATTTTCATCCCAGGAACATACCACCCAATCAAAAGCCACTCCGCTTTTTCCCCTTGTGCCGGTTGACAAGGCAGGCCCGCACCTGCTGCGCCCACCCATGATGCTCATCAAAGCATTTGCTGTGCACAGGTTGCAAAAATCATTAGTTGTGTTGTTTTTGAAACGACCCTTGTTTCCGAGGGCCTTAGTCTCGGCCCTAGTCGCTTTGTGGCTTGGTGCTTATCACCAAGCTTCGCGATGCCTTGCCTCATGCCGGCTTGGTGTAGTGTGCCTCCCGGCACAGGCGAAGAACGGCATGGCCTTGGACTGTGCTCGTGTAGGCCGGCTGGTTGTTGCGTCGGCTGGTTTGTTGTGTTGGCATTGCGTAGTTATTCAGCAGCAGTCTCCATGCTTGTACTGATCTACGCCAGAGGCGCCACAGGCTTGCATTGGTTTTCAACAGGAGCTGCAGTTGCGCTTTTGCATCATCACGTTGTGGTGTGTCACCACATTCTCTTGCCACTAGACGGGAGCACTTTTTGTGTTTTGTGGACCTGGTCCAGGGGCTGGCTCGACAGATGCGCGCTGTAATGCTTGGCTGGTTGGCAGTGAACGCACCTTTAATGAGCTGGCTGTTGCAACCGGTCCGAATGTCATTACCGGGTCAAACAGTGAGGCGGTGCAACATGGACGCTTGCTCAATGTCCTTCATGCAGCCTGCAAGAACTGCAGGACTGCGATGGTAACAAAAACATGAGATCTGGTGCGCCCCTGCCTAACCCAGCCCCCGAATGCACATGCTTGTATGAAGCAGGTGGCCAGCCACAGCGCTGTTTGATCGACGTCTGGCTGCAGCCCATCAATCAAGCTGCAGGATTCATGTGCACTTCTGCCAAGCCTGGCGCTTCACAAAATGTTCAGAAATCTCCATCACAACCCAGGCAGGCCCAGGCCCTCGAGCCCCTTACGTCCCTTCAGGCCCTTTGTGCTTGACAGCATGCGCAGCTGCTCCTGCGTTGTGGCCTCGCGCAGCTGCTTTGCGGCTGCCTCAACATCCACCGGACCCGCCTCAGCATGGTCAAAGCCCTACAACAGCACACAAGAGCAGCACGGGGACTCAGCCAGGCTGCAGGCCGCCTTCTCCAACATCCTGGCGGCCTGCAGCCTGGCTAAGCTGGGAGGATCTCAGGTTTCAGGGCCCTGTGCTGAATCGACTGTGTGCCAAGGCAAGGCAGGCTGCTGGATGCATCATCCCTTGGGTGCAAGCGTGGCGTACGTGCCGTCAAGGTTTGACCTCACCCTCCACCCCGGCTTCCCACCTCGCACACGTTCTCTGAGGCACACGCAATGTCGCAGTGAGCGTCGCCAGCATGCGCAGCAAACAGCAGCATGGCACAATCACAGTTACAAGGCCATCATGTGCTTGTCCATGTCATCCACGTTGTCCCGCTGCCGCTGTTGATGATGCTGCGATGGCAGCAGCAACCGCGGTCTGCACGCCTGCAGGCAGCCTTGTCTGGTGCTGCGGATGGGTGGCATCGCGCCTGCCACGATGTGCAGGTACCGTTGCAAATACCAGCAACAACTTGCCCCTCCACCCTGCACGCCACTTGCCTCCTAACAAACAATCTGTCAAAGGCAGCCTGCACGTCCCCTACGCCCCTGGCCCAGCGTAGATCCAACCACCAGTAGGCTGCAGCGCCCGTTCCTCTCCTTCCCACTGCATCACATCTCTTCCACAGCTACATTGCAACACTTTTCTTCCCGTTTCCATTCCATCACACATGTTCCCACCTCCCATTCCGCCATGCATTTGGCGTGTTACACCCCTCTCCCTCCCATTGCGTCACACCTTTCTCCCAGTCCCATCGCGGCTGGTCCATGAGCTCAGGCCACCAGGGGTACGTGCTGCACTGGCCGGGGCGCACGGTGTGGATGCTGCACTTGTTGTCCGGCTGCAGGAACACGCAGGGTTGCTGCATAGGCATAGGCGCAAGGGCAGGCCGGCAGGTGTTGCCATGGGATCATAGGTGTAACATCTGAGATGTTGCGCAACAGGCGCACTTGCGCAATGCGGGACTGCAACAAGACAGCCCTGGTATGCAGTGGGTTGCGTGAGCGTAGAATTGACAGGAAGAGGGGCTGTGTGAGCTGCCATGATGCCACAGGGACAGTTGTGTGTGCACATGTGAAGTTGTGTGACAGGGTATCGTGCCCAGGCCCACCTCGCCTCCGGCTTTGTTTTTCAGCAGGTGCCACCCCTTGTAGCGTTTGTACTGCTTCGTGTACTTGGTCATGAACTGCTGCAGGCCCATGTTGAGGTACGCTGCGATGCCCGCGGCCTGCACATGCGATGCAGTGAAAGGGAAATGGCAGGGCCCGCGTGTCAATGCGCAATCGGTGCTGCCTGTCGTGCTGAAACAGGTGCATCAGCAAGTGCTCATGCTCCTGCCCTTGCGCTCCTGTGCTCTGTTGCTTATGCTGACGTTGGTGCCGCTGCTCCTGCCGCTGCTGGTGCTGTTGGTGCTGCAGCTCCCTTAAAAAGAGCACGCACCTCATGGTCCGACACCCACACCTGCAGCCAACACACCCAAGACACGTTTCAGAACGTGCACATCATGTGGCTGATTCAGCAGTGCTGAGTCTCACCTCTCCGCTGCCAGTGCAGCACTTGCCGCACTGCGTGCAGTGGAAACGCCTGCCCTCCACCAGAGACCTGAAGGGGTCCAGCGAGTGGTCTACGGGTGCAGGCGCAGGGGCTGCTGCTGTTGCTGCCGAAGCTGTTTCTGCTGGGCCAGATGGTGATGTTGGTGTGGCTGCACAGGCCACACTGTGAGAGGTCTGATGATGAACGGTTTGCCTGTCAAAGAATATGGCCTTGTAAGGGTGTGTGATGAGGCATGCCCTGGCAGCAGAGTCACCCAAACCGCCATGCTGCTTGGGTGAGCTGCTGGCGCGGCATCGGCTGCTGCGCAGCGTGGCAGAGTAGCCTCGCTGCAGCATCGTGTTCAATTTGCAAGCGCCGGCGCCACGTCGCTGGCGCCAGCACACAAAATGTAGTTGCTGAAGTGTGGGTGTGCCTGTTGCAAATTGGCAAATTGGCTCCACCAGGAAGCCAACCCATACACGCACCAATAGCTGTTCCCTCCATACCAGCGCACCTACGCATGTGAACACCGGGCAAACAAGCTCTGCTTAAAGTTTTGAGTTCAGTGCGCCATGCATAGTGACAGCGCGGCAAGTAGGCCGAGACGCAGGGCCGTCACCTTCTCAGCGAGCACCTTCTGCTGCCTGCTGATCAGCAGCACGCTGCTGCTGTTTGGTGTGGGCACACTTGTTGGTAAGCCCACCACCACCATGGAGCAGGCTGCAGGGTAGGGAACACAGGGCAGAGCGGCAGCCTCTGCTTGGCCAGCTCGCTTCCCGTGACAGGCACAGCTGTGTGCACCACCCTTGTCAGCACAGGCGCTTGCTGCAAGCACTGCGTGTTGGCAAACGTAGCTGTCAGCGCTGCTGAGTCGGATCTTAGGCCGCTTATCCACCGGCAGCAGGGGGTGTGGACGTTCCGCTTTGTGCTTTGGATATCAGGACATTAGCCCTCAAAACAATGACCCCTGGTGCACCTGCCGTGATGCCATCAGCCCCACTGCGGGCCTCGCCCTTGGCCCTCTCCCCCTTCCGCACCCCTCCGCAAAACCTGCACCCACTCGCCCTGCCCGCTTGCACATGCCTTCACACGCAGGGTATCTTCTCTTCTCATCGACCCAAGACGACCACCCGCAGGCACAGGGTGGTGCCGGCAGCAGAGGCAGCCGCCAGGCTTCAGTACGGCAAGCTGTACCGCTGCTACCGCCCAAGTACGAACCCACATGCACGGACACATGCGCCAAGGTGCGGCCTACTATCTGATGCTCCCATCCTCATCCTGATCTACTGCCCCTGTCCAGCCCATCATAAAAAACGCCTATCCTTTATTGTTCAGCTCTGGTTTTTGGCATCGAGTCGAGGTGCCTGACGCGCCTACCTGCCCCTTGCGCCATGCACCTGCGGCTGCTGTGGCTTGTTTAGGCACGCAACGGGGTGTGCGAGGACGGCAGCCAGTCACGGGACGAAGGCGCCTTTGCTGCGGGGAAGGATGTGCTGTGTGACCTGGGAACAGACTGCGCTGACTGTGGACCCTGGACGGGAGCACCG
>JAWZTI010000131.1:31520-53804 GCA_039880955.1 Chlamydomonas urium | reverse complement strand
GCATGCGTCTCCTTTGCATGGCATGCACAGTCATGTCTTTGGCCAGTCTCCTTGACCAGTTCTCTCTCGTGTAAGACGCTTGCTCACGTTGGCTTCGTTCTGCTGCATCTCCACTTCGCTCCACAGAGAAGGCGTGGGTGACGAGATGGGTGACGAAACGGGTGATGGAGCAGGTGAAGGAGCAGGAGGAAGCTGGGGCGCAGGGGCGGGGGAGGCGATGGGTGCAGTGGGGGATCCTGGCACTGGTGCCGAGGGGTATGTAGCTGGGCTGCCAGTGGGGGAGGCGCTCGGAGGGTATGCGGGCGGCGGGTATGTGGGTGGGGGGTACGTTGGTGTCGGGGTCGCTGGCGAGGGGCGTGGGCTTGCGATGACTGGCGACGTGCTGCTGGCAGGGCGGGGAGGCGGGACAAGGTACTGGCTCACGCCTGCGACCAGGCGCGGTAGATTTGGGCGGCATATTTGAGCAACACGGGAAGCAACAAGTCAGTCCACTTCGTGTTGCGGTGCTGGTCCAAGGTTTTGAGGGGTGCTACATACTGTAACCACTGCCAACTCAGGGTGTGTGCATGGCTCGAGGACCAGTGTTGGTGGGGAGGGTTTTTTCAAGCTGGTTGAAGAAAACTCGCAGAGGCCGCTTGGCCGGCGCCTCGCGCCCACAGCATGGCAGCTCTGTATGACGCTGTACAGCTGGGAAGGACATCAATGCTCAATGCTGGCCTTTCATACCCTCTGGCAGTCATCACCTGGCATTCAGCACCTTGCTGTCAGCACTCACCCGCAATGTAGTCGCTGAAGTTGAACAGGAACACAATGCTGGACGCCAGTCGGTCCATACCAGGCATGCTGGGCCATGCCCTGCTGCACATGTTGTTGGGGTCGGCCAGAGGGTGGTTCTGGCTGTCAACGCCGCACTGCGTGATGTTGTAGTCAACGAGGCGGCCTGAGAGGAGGGGGGACAGATCATCGTCACAACGTTGTGGTTGAGGAAAACTGGCTTTCAATGCCTGTTAAAACAGAGTCCAAGTGGCTGAAGCACCATGCAGCACGTCACAAGCTGGAGCATGGTGCAGGCCGCTGGCACACAGCATGCAGGTGAGCTGCGTCTGTTGGAGGTGCTGAGAAGCCGCTGCTGTGCATAGCATGGTTTGTAAATGCTGAGATGGTGAAATGTGTACGAGAGGCGCAGAATGCTCGGGTGCGGCTGTGGCGCATTGCAGGCGCGTCTCACCTCCCTGGTCCTTGATGAAGGGCAGCGAGTAGAAGCGCACGTTCAAGGCCCTGGGGTGGTGAGAGGGTGCTGGCGACTGTTGGTGGCAGCTGGCTGAACAAATAATGTGATGATGGAGCAGTCACACAGCAACACAAGGCACGATGATGTGTGCCTTGTTGCCCGCTACGCGGCAATTCTCCCGGAACTTCCTTCCCAGCTATATCTACCAAACACCAACAGCGTGTCATCCACACAAGTCACGTGCACAGCGCAAGCCTCGCCCTCTACTTACTGCACGAGCTGCGAGCAGTTGCCGCCCTGCACCTCTGAGCAGGTCACGTTGAGGGTCAGACTGCGGATGGAGTCCCCTGTGCTGGGCTTGGGGGACTTGTCGCTGACTTGGTAGTTGATTGGGGCGAGATTCCTGCAAGTAGGCGAGATTGAGATGAGGGCGAGATGGAGAAGGATTGTCAGATTGTACACAGAGCAATCAGAATCAAGACTGGGATTGCCCGGCTTGCCAGCTCTGACCGCCACCATGCCAGGGCCAGCTCCCCATGCTGCTGCCACTTGCCACTGTCCTGACACCCAGCCCTGCTTACGGAATGGGAAATGCAGCAGGACTGCCATCAAAGTACACTGATGTCACGTTGAAGGTTGATGTGTCCCCGGTGAAGCGCAGCCCGCTCCACACCTGCAGCGTCACTGACATCCACCCTGCAGGCAGCAAGCATGCAGCGTTCATTTCCATGCATGCTTCTAGGGGCACATACAATCAACAGGGTCCTGCAAACAAGCGGTCTGCCCTGTGCTTCAAGGAATAGAGTAGGAGCAAGAGCCACCCGGAGACCCCCAGCCCGGAGTCAGCGCAAACCTGAGAGGGCGAAACCATGGGGGATGTGCGCAGCTATCAGCAGCAACAGAGGCAGCAGCGGCGCCGCGGACTTGCGTCGTGCAAGATTGCCACGCCTCGGCGTCATTGCTCCTTCTGACACCCTCAGGCCCGCCAAGGCTTGGCTGATACGCGCAGCGCGCACGGGTCACTGCTGCTGCAAATTGCACACGGAGAGACTAGCAACGCGGGTGCATGTGGCAATTGAGGTCGAACTCGGTGGTGTGGCACGCGAAATTTCAACTCCCCACCCGGAAGATTTGGTGGCGGGTGTGACGTCAAGCAGCCGCACCGCCATGACCTGAGGCTGTGCTAGAGGCAGTGCTAGATAGTAGCGTATCAGCATACATGCGGGCTTTGCAAGCTGGTCACAGTTGCAACCTGTAGGCTCCGGCAGACAGACAAAACAAATTGTTACAACACGACTACGCTGTGTATAGCAGGTGAAGATAACAGACGCAGTGTGACAATAGCGCAACGCGGCAAACAACACCCAGGGAGAGCGAACAAGCTGCAGGTGCCGCCCCACATAATCGGCCATGCCTGCATGAAAAAATCTGTGCCTCCACATGCTCCTCGCCTGACGACCTCGCAAGACACAGGCAAGCCACCAGCAAGAAACCACAGATGGTGCCCAAACTACCACACAGGCGAGCCACGAATCGCAGCCATTGCAGCACAGCTTGCATAGAAACCTTCACTTTCGGCGTCAAAGAACACCAGCACTCCCTCGGCACGACACGCTAGTACATGACAGCAGGCGATGAGAGCACAGGGAAGCACCTCGCTTACTAGGGCACAAACGCAAGGAGAATGAAAAGGCACATTGATGAGGGGCGCGTGGCGGGCGGAGGGGGCGGTTCGATGCGCTGCGCCTGGCCTCGGCGCATGCTTAACATGGTGCACCTCGCCCGCAGCCCACGCAAAAGGTACAAACAAACGGTGTGAGAGAGAAAGGGACAGGTATGTGCAACCGCAATATCCAACAAGGCACGGCAAACACAGCAGCGATGATTAATGTCAGGTGCTACTTCACAGTGGCGGGAAGAGGCAGCACGAGCGACAGATGCTGCAGGGCTTGGGTGACGTTGGTGAGACGCTGAGATGTGTAATGCGTTGGCAGCTCTGATGCACAGCATCTAGCATGCAGGCTGGGGCATCGGTATTGGGCGCCAAACGAAGACATTCCCCAATTGCGGCCCCTGTCTCCGCCTGCCTCGGACATTATGATCAATCCCGCCTTCACCACAGGCCAAAACAGCGCGTCCATGCGCCAGCGACCGCTACTGGGGACATGCCCCGGCAGGAAGAACAAAACAGCGACGCCACGCACTGCCAATGCCAATGCAAAGGACTGCCCAGCCGCAATGAGGCGTGACTGTGCCCGGCATCAGGAGCTCAAACACAGCCTGCAACAGCTGGTGGGGAGCAGGCGGTGACAGTGGCTTGTAGACAGCATCCGCCATGTTGCGCCTCATCTCATGCGGTGGGCGAGCGCTCAGGCGCCGAAATGGGACAGAAAGCGTGGCATACACAGTGGGTGATGAGTTTGAGCATATTCAGGTGCTGTGGCGGTCAAAGGTCTCGACGTCCATGTGATCCATGTGGAACATGGGCTCCAGGTGATTCAGGTCAGCCAGGCAGCGCCGCCTAGCGCCGGCTTGGGTTGCGCCGCCGACGGCTTGACGTCCTGCGCTGTCTCGCCAAGCGCCACCGCTGCCGTCGCAGGCAAGCCCGCGCGGTCCTTGTCCATGGCCCAGCCATGGATGTACTCGGTCGCCAGCGGCGTGGCCCTGCCGCCGAACGTCGAGGCCGGGCTGAGCGGCGGGGACGCGCTGCCGTGGCTTGGGTAGGTTGAGGTTGAAGTGCGGCTGAGCGACAGCGACCCTGGGAAGATGGAGCCAGACAGCATGCGGCTCAGGGAGTATGTGCTTGCGGCACCACCCCCTCCAGAGGTCTTAGGAAGGTCCAGGGAGCCACGAGGGATGGCCACCGGAGACGAGCCGCTGGAGGCGCCGGTGCTGCCCATGTCCAGGGAGTGGCGTGCTGCCGAGGCAAAGGGCGAGAACGCCGATGCGGGCGGCTCGGCTGGCTTGCGTTCCAGTTCGCAGCTGCGGCGGCTGGTGCTGTCTGAGACGACAACGGCGAGCATTTCATGAACGTCCTGCATGCATGGAAAGGCGGCATTGCAGTGGGTTCAGGGTATGGATGTTGACAGCGCATCACGAAGGGTGTGATATGCTGCAAACTCCTGGGCAGAGCCAACACACAATTTCGCGGTGGTGACCACAGGGCTTCAGGATAGGGTGAATACGGACGAAAAACAGCACAGCCGGTCGCACAGTGTGTGCCTGGTGAAACAAGGCGTCCAACAAGGAGGGTCCGGCGTCGCTAGTGCCGTGCCACGACACCCAACGAAACCCAGGGCCCCATTGCCCCCCCGAGCAGTCCCCCCCAGCGCCGTCGCCCAGGCGGCGTGCAATGCAAGTGCGGCGCGCTGCTAAGGAGAGTTGCAAGAATTGCTGGTGCGCGGGGCAGGTCGACGTGGCGTGTGCCCCAAATCGGGCTGGATTTGGGTGCGATGCCTCACCATCTTTCAGGCTGCGCGGTTGCAGAAGTGCTGCTTGTGTCCGCGACGCGTCCTCACGGAGTGGATGAGGTGTGCTGGCGCTGACTGGTCTGGATGGCGCTCGACAACGCTTCCTTGGGCTTTCCTGCTGTTATGCTGCTTGCACTTTGTGCGGAGTTGCGCAGTTGCACGAGCGAAGGAGCTGCAGAACGAGCCAGGTATGCACGAAAGGGGCGGTGGAGCAAGTGCCAAGGGGTCCCCACGTTTGTTTGTGGCGCAAAAAGTGAACAGAGCCAGCCGCGCCAGCTACATCGAAGAGCATCCCCAGCGTGTGAGTATAAGACTTCGCGTGCGCATCAAGAACGTGTGGTGCACGAGTCGGTTTTCAACGCGTGGCCCTTGTGAATGATGCGATCAAACCTGGATCTCCAGAACCGTGCTGCAGCCCAAGCATGTGCGTGAAGGCAGATGCTGCTGAAGGTATGGTGCAACAGTGCACGAAAAATTGCACATGCACCATCACATGGCACCTGGTCACCATGCATCGTTGCAGAAAGAAAACTAGAGTAGCTGGCTGGCCTCAAGTGCCATATGCTGCTGGAAAGCTTGATTGATGCTGTGTATGGAGTTATATGGTGGCGTATGCACCTGCCCTGTCATGCAAGCTCCTGCCCGTCTCGGGGCACCCAAACTGCACGGAGGCGCACAGGAGCGCTGCTCAAGGCGTAAGCGCACCTCGGGGGGAGCCCAGACTGGTTCTAAGGCTGGCAATGTTCACCTCCAGCGCCTGGCGCTCTTTGCGCGCCACCTGCAGCACCATAGTTCATGGGTTCAGGGAGCAGGATGGGTGAGTGGCCAGGGCTCATGGGCAGGAAAGTGGGTCAAGCTCAGTGCGTCTACAGCAGGAGGACACCCCAAATGCAGAGCAGCACCAGCTAGACCCTGCAATCCAATGCACACAGATTGAACATAAGGGGCACGCTGAAGCACCTTGCACCTGTGTCACTCAAGCGGGTCATCGCAACCTCCCCTTGAGGATTACCCCTGGTACCTGCAGCTCCAACTCCAGTTCGTTGATACGGCGCATCGTGGCGTCCCGCACCTCGCTGTTGGCCACGGAACCCATAGAGTACTGCGCTCAACGGCAGGGTGGCAATGTACAGTACATGAAAGGTGCGTGAAATTGATAATCGCACTGAGTGCAAGCCGCCACGTGCAAACCACCATGTGTTTTACATGCTCGGCTGTACAGCTTCAATCAACAGCCGCAAACTCACGCTGCCAACAGATGAGGGAGGTGCCATTTGCATGTTGAGGCGCCCGTCCAGCATGACCACCTGCTCATCCATTGTGAGCGTGGTGTCCTTGTCTCGAATGTTATCTTCAAGTGTGGCAGCCGCGACCTCAAGGTGGGATATGGTGCGGTCCACGGCAGTCAGCTGTAAATGCAGCGGTATCGGTAGGGAGATTTGGAAGGAGGGTCAGGCAACTGATTATGCAAGTCACTAAGTGCAAGACTGATAAGAGCAATAGCAGCTCAAGCTGTGAATCGGGTTGGCTGTGATCCGCTTATACCCAAGGCGGCAGAGCAGCTAGCTACAGGCAGGGTGTTACTTCACGCAGCTGGGTTGCAGAAGGGCATGCTTGCCTTGTTGTGCAGCTGCAGCGTGATGGCGTTGAGATGCGCAATCTCAGCGACAAGTGCGCTCTCCACATCGTCCTGCACCTGCTCACGATCAGGCCGTGCCTTGCGCGCCTGCAGCCTCTCCTTGGCCTGTTGCAGCGGGCCCCTGCGCACACCGCCATCACAACAAGGGAAGGGCCACATCATCCGCCGACAGATTATTAGGTGAGCAATTCGAAGCCAGGCAGGCACAAAGGGACTGTGCACTGGCCACACAGGCGGTGACCCTTTTCCCTGCAGCCAGGCTTTATGCACATGGCTGCGACACCCTTCCCAGTGCCCTCCTCCCAAAGCTGTGCACACTGTGGTGCGCTGCCCTGCCCTGCCCTACCCTGCCCTGCCTTCCCCAGACACCCTTGCCACCCGTTCAGCTCACCGCTTAGAGTCGAGCGCCTGGGTCAGGCTTGCCCGCTGCGCCTGTGCTGACGCGCGCTCCTCCTGCACTCGCAGAAGCTGCTGCTGCAACTGTTGCCGCAGTCCCTCGGTTTCCGCAATCTTGCTGAGCATGTGGCTATTCAGCGTGCGCGCCAGTTCATGTTCGGCCGAGCGCGCGCCCAGCACCGCATGCCGGATCGCCTTGCGCAGTCTGCGCACAATCACATCATCACAGGGACGCAAGAGAGTCAGGGCATGGGCGGCCAGAGCTGTCTCTGGCCGCATGAGCAAGGTGGCTGGCGTTCAAGGTTGCTGTGTGCACGCGCACTGGTGTGGTGTGCGGTTGGCCCAACGTTCACCTGACCGAGTCCGCGATCCACCTCCGAGATGCCTTGATGTTTTCTTCCGTGCTGCTCACCCACGAGGTCGGGGTGCGTGTGGCCATCTCGCTGCGTCGCCGCAGGGTCGCAGCCTCGCCTATGTAGTACACAGCGTGAAGCACACATTGAGTCACAAAAGTGCCTGCGGTTTGGGGGCTTGACATTCTTGAGCTAACAGCATACATGCAACTCATGCACTGGCCTGAATGTTCTCTGCGTGACACAAGCAGCAGGCGGTTTGCTTCAACAACGTGGGCTGACCTGGTGAACCGTCAGCCTGCACTGCCAGCACCTTTGAGTCGACGTCTAGTGCCTCAATCTGTGAGCAAGCAGCAGGGACACAGGATTGTCAAGGTGTTACTTATCCCTGCATGTCTTGAACAGAACTGCCACTGTGAGTGACGAAGACTGATCAGCCTTCTCGAGTACACGTTATAGCAATCTATTTTTGTCTGCTAGCTCCTCCAGCTCCCTGCGCCACGCAAGCGCTTTTATAATCTCTGCACACACCTTGTCCCTGACATCTGCCTCCAACTTGACCCTGGCCATGTCCAGCTGCTGCATCTCACGGTCCAGGTGACCAATGGCACGCTGCACACGCTCAGCAGACGTTCCGACGAGCCCCTGCTGCTGCAGCAGCACCGCCTCCACATCGTCCATGGTGCGTTCCCTCAAGGGTCGCCTGCTGCGAGCCTGCATCAAGAGCCAGCAGTGCAGTGTTAGACAAGGGAGCTCCGTTACGTGTGCTGTCTAACAATGCAGACAGGGTTGCAGGCACTACAAGCGAAAGGCTGATGAAGGCTGCAAGAAAGTTGGTCACTGTCGACGCAAGATAGCCTATGGGGCATGCAGCCGCAAGCCTGTGCACACACCTGCAGGCGTGACTGGTTGAGCTCTGCCTTGTCCGCCATCTTGGCTATGCGCTGCTGCAGGGAAGCCTTGAGCAGCGCGCACTGCTCAATCTCCGCCACAGTGTCCATGATTGTGATGCTCAGCGCATTCTGTCACGTGGGGCGTTGTAATGTGTGTGTGTTGGTGGTGGAGGGCAGTGCGATGTGTGAGCGCAGGGCACCACCGTGGGACTAGCAGTTTCTACAATTCATGCATTGTTGCTCTCACCCGCAGCATCTCTGTGTGTTTAAGCTTCCCACGCAACGCTGCCTCCACAGTCTGAATGTCAGATGCCACCAGCTCAGCCGCTGCCGCCTGCAGACAGGAGGGGCCATGGCATCATTAGAAGCATGGCCTTGGCGAGCAGCGCATATTGTCCACGGGTACTCTGCGCAGGCTCGCTTTGCGTGCACAAAACTACCTTGATGGCAGACGCTGTGTGCCGCAAGCTCGTGGACATTTGGTTTTGCGTGTGCCCGAGCCCGACATGCCGTTCACTCTGAAAGCAGGTTGCAGGTAATGCGCGGAATGGGGATGCTCATGAGCGCCTCGGCTGTTCCTCCTTGGCTGCGTCACCCTGCTTGGCCCGCAACACCGTGAGCAACACCAGTGGTGTCCCAGTACGAGGTGCCACGCACTTCAGCAACCCTTCCAGCATTCAGGCGAGCGCAAACATGCCACTCAACCAGAGTACTACGGCAGTGCGGCCTGCGACCGGCAATCCGCTCAACTTACCTCCAGCTGCCAGTGAAACGTGCTGATGTAGGCGCCTTTGTCTGTAAGCAGCCGGCTATTCTGAGGACACGGCAACCAGGATTTGTGGGTCAGATGGTGGTGGCGTGAAGAATTGCCTTGTGAGCATGTTGCGCTGCATCCCGCTCGCCATGCGTCCACCCACCGCCACGTTGACTCCATCTCGCGAATGGCCATAACCAGGTGCCATCTCTGCTGCATACTGCCCTGCCTGCGCGAGGGGGTCGTCGACCACAACAGCGCCCACACCAGCAAGCTGGGTTCTTTCTTTTGAGCCCACTTCTCACCATGATCAATTGCTGAAGTGTTATTGGAGGGCGCAGATCGCTTCATTCAATCACTCGTTCAGCCCCCTTGCTACTGCCTGCCATGTTGGAGGCCTTTCGAGTCATCCAGGCCCCCTTCTGCAGCAGAATTTCTGCGCCGCCACTGGAACCACCCCTCAGCGCCTTCACGGGGCATACACATTGCACTGCATCGCTGTTATGCAGCGATGAAACTGAGATGGAGAGGTGTTCGAGATGAGAACCGCAGCAGGTCCCGCCAAGTTACCAGGTAGACTGTACGATGGTCAATCCATACCAGCCTTGCACAGCTTGCTCGAAACCACCTGCACACCACCTGTTGCACGCAGACTGGTCAAACCCCAACCCAGGAAAATGAGGGGCTATGCTTCATAGTTGCTGAAAGATCATCTTGATATTTGAAGGGGGAATGAAGGTGAATAACTATAATTCTCATGGTTCTTGCTGATGGTGCCAATCCCCTTGACCCTTTGCCAGACCCACATCCCTATACATGCCATCTTTTGTCCACCGGGTGTCAAAAGATAGCCATCACTGAAACCTCTCTGTGCTTCCCAAGGTGCTCATACTCATTACATTTGCTTGTCTATGCACCTAGAGTAGCCTCCCGCACCATCATCAAGAAGAGAGCAGCGGATCGACAATCGTGTCTTTGTACAAGATGTAGCGGCTAGGTATCTTCCCAAGCGCACCGTACCATTGCGGTACGAATGGTGCCATCCAGATGGCGTCGCCAGACTACAGGGAGGCGGGCAGGCAGGCACATACGGCACGGGCAGGCGGGCACAGGCATGCATCAGTCACTAGGGGCAACGGCACCTGCCTCCCCCTGAGCATAAACCACGCTCAGTCGCAATCGAAGGTCACCTCTAAAAGGCGCCACCATCCCGTGCTTACAAGTGTCAAAGCTTCGACTGCCTGATTGTATGCCCAAATCATGGCCCTTGCCCTAGGCGCTGGTGGTCGATTTTGGAACCTCACTGACCTGCACTGGGTACCATGCGTCCCCCAGACGGTATATTCCTTGACCCTCCAGTAGCAGCAGGCCGTGCTGGTTGTAGTGCACCTCCTGTCAAGGGTGAAAGAGGTTCGAGCTTCATCAAACACCAACCATGTCAACTTTTGTTGAGACATTTATGGCATTTGTGTGCAGTACCTGTCGCCACGCAAGGCACTGTGCAGCACCAGTGATGCCCATGTTCTATGACAGGCTGCTGTTGCACAAGGGTCAAACACAGGAGCAAACGCCATACGCACGTCACCGCACGCTACAGCCTTGCCCACGGAGTAGCGCTGCAAAGCAGTTTACATCCCTGTCCTCAGCGCCCGCATCCCTCCACCCACTTTAACATACAGGTACTCCCCAGGCTTGAAATCCATGACGTGAACATTGAAGTCATATTCTGCCGTTTGGGGGAGCAGCTTGCGCAGCTCAAACACCTCGCCGGCGGCTGGAAGCAGGGGCGATTCCTCAGCGTGTCCGTGGAAGAACACAGGGTTGCCCTGTTAGGAGCAGGTAGCAGGTGGACATGCAAAGCAAGAAGGGTGTTGAACAGCGCGTTTCTATGCTGGCACGTGCAAGTCGGAAGCCATCGCTGCTGTCTGCTGGTGCTGTGCACAGCCGGAGGGCTAGTGGCTGTGCGCATCATCACAGTTGCTTGCAGCCCTCCAACCCATGACTGTGGTGCTTTGTCACTAGACCAACTGGAACTTCTCTTTCGTGTGCAAAGCCGCTCTGCCCATGGCCACTAGGTTGCGTCTCACCTTGAGTCCGTACACACGCTCAAAGACCAGCAGCCCGGCAGTGCTGTCAGGTGATGTGAGCAGCCTGCATGCATCAGCGGAAGGGTGCGCAAGAGTGTTCTTGCAGCAAGCAGCGTAGAGCAAGCCCTCTTCTCCTGATGCTGTCAAAAAACATGTGCTTTGTTGTGGCGCAGGCGATCAAAAGTCAAGTCGTGGCGTGTGGAAAGCCTCTGCGTGCCATTGCCTCACCCATACAGAAAAACACCCTAATTCATGACCATAGAAAGGCTACGGTGAACCATGCTTCTTGTTCCCGAGCGCCATTACACACGTCGAGGCGTCGCCTGGTGGGAAGTAGGCGTAGTCATTGTGGCCAAGGCTGATTGTCTCCCCGGCCGCAGTCCTGACCGTCAGCTGCCCGTCGAGCACCAGGACAAACCTACAGGAGGTAAGTCACAGAAGCACAGCATCTGAATCAGTCCTTGCGTTGAAAACAGGGTATCTGACCGGTTAAGAGGAAACTGCAGGCGCCCTTGCTTTGCCCGACTGACCCTGTAAGATAAAGCAGTCACAGCCTGCACAAGTCAGGCGGTACGTCTCCCTGAGATGCAGCTGCTGGCCAAACCCTTCACCGCACCCCCTTGTTCCACAGGCCTCAAGGCTCTGCTTTGCTCCTGCGTTGCGCCCTCTGGCTGCGTGTGCTCCACTCCTGGCCCTCTTGCATCACACCTCTCGACCAAGGGGGCTGCTGGCTTCCCTGCCTCGCCATCAGCCTTCATCCGAGCGAGGAACATGCTGAAGTGGGCGCGGCCAGCAGCTGGCGTTATCAAGTGCGCTGTCAGGGCGTTGCGCCTGTGTGTTCATGTGACAGAAAAGGCAGCAGCTGCTTGTTGCCCTCGCAACTGTTGCACTTTACAGACCCCAGCACCAGCACCTTGGCGTTTGCTCTCTCACCAGCCCGGCTGACCCGCCCACACCCTGCTTTCGGGTGTGATGAGCGCATGGTCACGGGCGTAGACGCTGCGCGTGAAGCCTGGCAGGTCGTCGAAAACGATGCCCTGGCCCCTCCCCGCTGACAGCACGGTTGAGTAGTTGTGTGCAGGTGCGCCGCCGGCGCCTGCAATGGCACCATGGCTTCGGGACCTCAGGTGCTGGGGAGGAGCAACACTGATGCGCTGGCAGGTATGTCGACCTACACGTGCCGCTTGTGGCTGCCGCGGCAGCCACTAGTACCGCCAGCAGCGCGCAGCGTGTGAACGCTGTAAGCTGCATTGCACAACCTAAGGGCCTGTTGCAGCAAGTGGTACTATGGCCTTTGGTGGGTGTGGGCCTGCAAGAGAAAAGACCTTGGTCCACGCCCATTCACGCCCGGCATTGTGCTGGCAAACAGTTATATGCTGAATGTGCATGCTGAGAGCACTTAAAACTGGCCCAAAATGGCCGGTGTGCCATGACGCCCGATTCCAACGGAAAGCTCTGTACCTTCATAATTCAACTGTGACCAACAGGGATCTGCATTCAGCACAGGAACAGCAGCCAAATCCACCGAGGCGCGCAAGTGTGAACCACCACATATGTATGGCGTCAGCTGCCCGGTGAGGTCTTTGATTCAGAAACTTTGCCTGGCGCCATCACCGACGCAGCCCCGCAACTGCGCATAGCACCTCTCACCGTTTTGCGCGCGCAGCGCCTTTCATCTAGCAGCAGCACGGCACCACAGGACTACCCACCACAACCATATAACTCACGAAGCCGGCGGTGCAGCAGAGAGTGTAGGGCATGCAGGGCGGTGGCGCCGTGCCCGGCGCGTTTGACGGCCGCAGCAGCTCTGCCTTGCAAGACAGCAGGCCCCTAGGCGCCGGCAGCACGTTCGACCCCAGCCAGCAGCAGCAGCACCTGCACCAGCAGCATCATCACGGCAACGCGCCCATGCTACCTGGCTACGGTGCTTCATCGTCGATGGGAGGCAGTGGCGCACCGCAGCAAGTGACATCGGGCGCTGCAGGGCATGACTCCACCTCCCAGCACCCCAACATGCGCTACCCGAGCATGTCAGGGCCGCACTCCGGCGCATCCCTTGCCGACGACTCCTCCGCGTTTGATCCCAGTGCCAACAAGCGGCCACGCCTAGCTCCCGACCCCACTACCTTCCCTACTGGTGGCTCCCTCCCTGGGGCAGGCGGTGGCGGGGGAGGGGATGGCCTGTACATGTTCACCAGGCCTGGGCAGGCTGCAGGCGGGGGGATGCTGGGCATGAGGCAGCCGACAGGGCCAATGGCGGGCCCCTCACACAACCAGTCCCTGCCAGCCCGCATGGGCAGCCACATGGTGTCCTCATCACAGCACAATATTGCGCACCAGACCGCCCAGATGAACGTTGCACAGCACAGCCAGTCAATGCAGCACATGATGTACCAGCCGGGGGGTGGGCAAGGAGGCCAGGGGGGCCAGGGTGGGCCCGGCGGGCCGGGGGGCGTGCAGGCGCAGCCTACGCTGCAGCAGCAGCTGCACCAGCAGCAGCAGCAGCTTAAGATGTCTTACGCCCAGATGCTGAGCCAGGCGCAGCCCGGCATGGCCCCCCCTGGCCGTCTGGAAGGACTGCACAATCGCATGGGCCCAGGGCTCGGCGGCGGCATGGGCATGGGTGGCATGGGCATGGGCATGGGCGGCTACGGGGCAGCAGGCATGGGCGGCATGGGTGGCGGCGGCCTTGGCAGCGGCATGATGAGGCCCGGCATGAACCCCTCGCAGTTCGCCAACAGCCCTGCCATGCTTCAGATGCTTATGGCGCAGCGTCAGCGCCAGCAGGTGCGCTGATGTGGGCATGCGTGCCTGTGTTTGTGTGTGTAAGCGGGTCACAGCACAGTTCGGGCGCAGGATCAAGCAGCGCAGGGTGGTGCCAGGGTTGAGGCTGCTGTGTTTTCGGCGCTTGTTGTACGTTGTTCAGCACTTTTGATGTGAAGGGGGTGGGGCCGTGGGAACGGCGACAACCGTACTAAATGAGATGATGGTGTCAAGAAAGCCAACGCAACAGCACATGGCCAGGGATTTTTTCTGAGTGCTGTATTTCAGCAGTGGGCAGTGCAGAGAGGGATGTCCCTGCACGTAGGTGTTGTGGGCACTGGAGAGCAACAGGGACAGCTCGTCCATGCACTTCCACGTCAAAGGCCCAGGTGTCGTAGGGTTTGTCATGGCTGTGTTGGGGAGGGCACTTGTGTGGGCGCAGGCAAGCGCAATGCTTAACATGTGTGGTCGGTAAGGGTTTGAGCGTTTGGGCAGTAGAGGCAGCGGGTGCTATCAAAGCTGGGTGAGGAGGGGATGCTCTGTACCTTCACAAACACTCACTAAATGCTGTGGTCATTGGTGTGCTGCCTGTCTGTGCGCAGGAGATGCAGGCAGTGCAGGCAGCGGCAGCGGCAGCAGCACAGGCAGCAGCGGAGCCTGAGGAGGACCCTGAGGCGGACATCCTGGCAAAGGTGAGCGAGTATGGGAGGGTGTGGGCTGCGCAGGGTTCAACAACCCTTCCAGGGGCCGCTGCCACCACTCTGTCAGCCAACGCACTAGGGCCCAAGTGCACCCTTATTTCCTCCTGTCAACCCATCAAGCGTCTACTTTCACTCTGCTGACTCACTAGTCAGACAAGGCCGCCAATTTGCAGTGCCAGTGACCGAGTCCACAGCGTGAGGCATAGAGTGCAAGGCACTGCTGGTGCTGCTGGCCTAGCTTCCACATTGTGGCCTAGTAAACGCTTTGCACCATGCACACACGTGCGTTTTAGCCTTCACGTCGACCGCCTGCCTGTCCTCTGCCCGTGCTTTCGGCCTGCTTGATCAGGTGGGGAAGATCTCTGACACGCTGCGGTCCATGCTGGGCAAGTCTGTCACGGACAAGGGGTGAGTGCCTTGAGAGCTGCTATGCATGGAGTGGGCAGCAGCAGCAGGAGCAGCAGGGGGGACGACAGCAAGGGAAAGTACAGATACTGTAGGAAAGGGGGGAACTGCTCAGCTGCAGCTGGCAGCGGGGACGCGCTGCAGCAGTGCTGGTAGTGACGCCGCTGGGTGGCCCTGGGGTCCGATCGCATGGAGGCAGGAGCAGACATGCAGACGTTGCACAACGGACCAGGCGCTGTGTGTATCGGCGCATGCATCTTGCATCCTGCACCTCTCCCTGCAATCCTCCCGTGGCATGTACTCAGGCACCAACCAGTTTGCAAGTGCAGGCAGCACTGTCATTCAATTAGCATCCTCGGTCTGTTTTAAATGTAGCCATCCTGCAACTGTACCTCGGCAGGTACTCCGGGACAGACGAGGATGCCAGTGCTGTGGCTGCCAACCCGTCCATTGTGAAGCGAGAGAACCTCGTGGAGGCGTGTGGGCCCATCGCGCAGCAGCTCAAATCGTACCAGCTGGTGGGCATCAACTTCCTCATGATGCTGCACAAGAGCGAGAGCGTGGGGGGTGCGATCCTGGCAGATGAGATGGTGGGTTTGGGTGCATGATGCGGACAGTTGGTGGTTGATCATTGAACAAGAGCAAGAGCGTGGGGGGCGCAATCCTGGCAGATGAGATGGTGGGTGAGCGGGGGCTCTGGGCGCATGATTTGGACAGTTGGTGATTGGTGACTGCACAGGAGCGAGAGCGTTGGGGGCACGATGCTGGCGGATGGGTGAGCAAGAGTGTAGGTGGGTCAGCTTGTGGATGTGTGGGCTTGGATACCTGGTCTGGACATCTGCTTGTCGCGTGCTTGCTTCAGCTAGCGCGAGACCCACACAATCAACCTCTGCAAGAGCGCGAGTGTTCCCTTACACTTTCCCACACTCGCGCCGCTGCTTGCAGGGCCTGGGCAAGACGGCACAGACGATCAGCTTCTTGGGCGTGCTGCGCACGCTGACAGGCAACCGCAGCCCACACCTGGTGGTGTGCCCTGCATCGCTGATCCAGGTATGAAGGGTCTGGCTTGAATCACAGGACAGATCAGGATGCAGGCAGGTTCAAAGCATATTCCGCCTGCCGTGCATTTGTCGCTTGGCTCAGTGCTTTGGGTTTCACATGTTGACATTCTGCCTTACATGACAGTAGCCGACCTTCTGGTTATGGTTTACACGTTGGCTACTTCTTGTGAGGGATGCCGCAGCGGCTTTGCCTCAGCGCGGCCCCTGCCCTCAAGCCTGCGCCTGTGCCCCCTGCCACTGCCGCCCTCAACAGAACTGGGCACGTGAGCTGAAGCAATGGTGCCCGTCCATGCGTGTTTTGGTGTATCATGGCAAGGACCGTGACCAGGTGAGCGCGCTTGTGCGATCACGTGTGGCTCGTACCTGCTAGGTCAGAAGCGGCTTGAGACACCTGTCAGCTGCTGCACACAAATACTGTACCTATGACTTTGAAGAGGGGGCGGGCGCTCAGCAGTGCTTTCAAAGTGGCGCGACTCATGGCAGGGCTCCGTGCAAATTGGGACGGATGCAGCAGCTTGGGAGTTCGTAAGCATGTGAGTGTCAGTGGCACTGGTACCTGTTTCAGCGTGTTGTGCATGGTGCCTGCTGCCCCTCTGCACTGCAGGCCCGCGGCGCGCTGCAGCGGTGGCGCAGGAGAGTGCGAGCGGCACACAAGGAGGGCAGGATCGCTGAGGTGCGTGCAGCCAAGGCTGCCACAGTGACGAACCATGACACATGATTATTGGATTATCATGGCTGTGAAGCTGTTGCAAGAGTGCTACAGCTGTTGCAAGAGTGCTACAGCTGTTGCAAGAGTGCTACAGCTGTTGCAAGAGTGCTACAGCTGTCGCACACGTTTCAGCTGTCATAAATGTTTTTAGAAAACTAGCAAATTTGCGGTCCAGGCTCCTGTGGCTGTGGCATGTATCAAAGTCTTTTTGGAGCTGTATGCGTTGTCTGGTTGCCAACGATGCGTACCCTGACCTTGCTTTCATCTTGCCCTCACGCAGCTGCCTCCCGGTGTGCTGCTGCTGGAGGACGAGGATGCGCGAGAGGATGCAAGGGAGGAGGCCGCTGCTAGGCTGAACGAGGAGGAGGACGCGCCTGACTACGGGGAAGGGAACGGCGGTTATGGGGAGGAGGAGTGGGACGACTCCAAGCCTGTGTGCGGGCTCACGGTGAGCTGGGAGGTGGGGCGGGGGCTGAAGGCGGTGCAGGCAGGCTCAAGCAGCAAAGCACTTGTTTCTTCAGCTTGTTTCGGGACACTTAGTGTCGGGAGGTACGCAAATGGTCTTGATGGCGGGCTGGAAGGGGGAAGTAGGGGCGAAGGGCCTATCGATGTGCAAGGGGCTGACAATCAGGAAGGGGCTGTTGATGTGTGCAAAGGTCAGGGCTTATCTGGTTATTTCTGGTCCGCGGCAGGATGCAACTCCCAGCAGCACTTCTGGTTGCTGCTGCCTCGCTCACCCCCCCCAATTGATGCGGCTCTGACCATATGCAGATCCCTAGCGAGACGTCGGGTGAGGCAGCCTTTGACATCATGCTCACCACCTATACGCTGTTTGAGCGGGAGGGCGGCTACAAGGCCGACCGTGCGTTCCTGCTCAAGTGAGAGGGACGGGAAGGACTGAGGCGCAGCTGTGGTTATCAGCGCAATGTACCTTGGCATATTGTGAACTGCAGTTGAGGGTGAACGCCAGGAACGTGCTGGACTCCTGCGGTGCAGGTGGAGGTGTGCGACAGGATTGCAGACGAGGTGCAGATATACGCTTGCTGTTTGCCTCGCATGCGTTGGCCCTGCCCTCCCCACCCCACCCCACCCCACCCCACCTGCCGTGTAGGTGAATTTGGTGCTACATGGTTGCACACGGCATGCACGCTCACCCTGATCCGCGCTTGCTCTATGTGCTCGCTCATCCTCCTTCCCACCTGACCTCACCTGCTGTGTAGGTGGAAGTGGTGCTACATGGTTGCAGACGAGGCACACGCTCTCAAGAACCGCAGCAGCGTGCGCACACGCAAGCTGCGCAAGGTTGCGGCCGCCTGCGAGAGCCGCATCCTGCTCACCGGTGAGAGCCGAGGAGCAAGAAGGCCTCTAGGGCAAGGGTTGCTGCTGCCAGGCTGTGGCAGCTTCAAAGTGGCCTGCAGGGCACTGGTTGGCTGCATTTTGGGAGCAGCTGAGGCTGCTGGGTGCATGACTCAAAACTGCGTGATTTGGCCCCCTGCTTCAATTTTCGGCAACCCAAGATCATGTTGTCCTGGCCCGCTGCTCCGCTCCTCAACAACTTGAGATCTCACCTCCACGACCCTGTCCCTGTCCCTGTCCCTGTCCCTGTCCCTGTCCCTGTCCCTGTCCCTGTCCCTGTCCCTGTCCCTTCACTTGCCTGAACACAGGCACGCCGCTGCAGAACAGTCTGGAGGAGCTGCGGGCGCTGCTGGAGTTCCTTATGCCGTCACTCTTCATTGACCCCAACAACCCCGATGCGGTGCGTGTGCGGTGCACCATGGGGTGGGCATGGGCAGGCGGTTGTACCGCATGCGCGTCATGCGCGTGCGGTGTGGGGCGGGTGTGGAGCATGCAAAGTGGAGTGAGGAGTAGCTGCGTGGCAAGCAAATGAGAGCATGTGGGACATGCAGACACATGTCATCAGCCGCAAGTGCAATGCGATAACACCCGTCAGTGCTGCGTCATAAGCCACAGGGGTTGGGCGTGAACCTGCAGCTGAACAACCTGTTCATGCTAGTTCACACTTGTGTGATCGCCGGTCTGCCTGCGCAGGACGAAATCAAGGACGATGAGACACACATGCGCAAGCTTGATGAGGAGGTGGGACGACGTCAGGGGTTACTGCAGGGTACTAGAACCGTGTATCAGGGTCTCATAGGGCGCATGTACCGGCGTAGGCATTTGTGGTGTCACTCCAAGGCACGAGCTTGCATTCTGCAACGCGCAAGCGAGGGTTGAAGTGGAGGACCTCCCTCTGGAGGTCCTCCAGAGGGAGGTCCTCCACCTGGAGTCTGTCCCTCTGCTGGGTGCAGAGGGAGAGACTTTGGTCAGGCGGTTGCTTGCACCTGTGACAATGGAGGACAGCGATGTGCATCCATTAAAGGGTTTCTCACCCTGCTCTGCCCCTCAACACCACTGTCCGTCGACCCTATTGTACTGCTTGCAGGAGCAGCACGCGCGCGTTGAGCGGTACAAGCAGCTGCTGGCGCCCTTCATCCTGCGCCGCCTCAAGAGCGAGGTCGCGACACAGCTGCAGACCAAGAAGCAGGTGGTGCAGGTGAGAGGCCACCCTAGGTGCACAGGCTGGGAAACAAGGGCTGAGGGCGCAGGGCGGCCGGGTTTGTAGGCTTATCGGACTGGCTGCAGACCAACAGGCAGGTCATGCAGATGAGATAAGTTGGGCTGCATGAAACAGGGCTAAGGTGCAGGGTGCCAGGCCAGCGTGTGCACAGGTGACGCCTTTTCAGGCATACATGTACAGAACGAATTACTGGTGCATATTCCCATGAGATCCTGTGCCTCACACCACCGCAGGAGGTGGAGATGACGCCCTCTCAGGCAGACATGTACAGGGCGGCCGTTGAGAACATGCGGCGCGAGGTGGCGGCGGCGGCACGCAGCGCGGAGCTCGCCAAGGCTGCGGCGACGGCAGTGACGTCCCGCACCCGCAAGGGCGGCGCCAAGGACGACCGCAGGGGCGCAGCGGCAGCGGCAGCGGGGTGAGTGCCGCAGCTGCGGCATGGAGGGGCTTAGCCTTGTTGATATTATACGATACTTGATATACTATACCAGCATGCTTGTCAGGCACAGCCTTTGCCTGGGTTGCAGCCCACAACCCACTGCCTTGTTGCACATGCCTGCTGATGCGTCCCCTCTGCGCTTGCCTGCTGATGGTGCCGCAGGTTGGGTGCCCGCAGCGGCGGCGGCGGCAGCAGCGGCGGCGGCGCCCCCAACGCGGATCAGCTGCTGGCAAGCCTGGGCAGCCAGCGGGTGAACAACATCTTTACGCACCTGCGCAAGGTCGCGCAGCACCCGCTGCTCATCCGCAGCCTGTACACGGAGCAGCAGGTGGGGGGAAAAGGGAGGACGAAGGAGAGGGAGGGAAAGGGAGAGCGAGATTGCAGTTACGTTGGCTGTTTGTGCCTGTACATGGACAAGCAGGTAATGGGGAATTGGGAAGCAGAGGGGGAGGGAGATGTAAGGGGCAGCTGCATGCGTTGCTCATCCCCAACCTGTACACAAAGCAGCAGGTAGGGGCGAGCAGGGGGGACAGGACAAGGGAGAAGGTCTGAAGTGCAGGTGCACTCGCTGCTAATACACAACCCTGAATCACCTGCTTGACTTTCCCTGACCTCCTGCCCTTCCTTCATCTATAAGCGCACACATCGCAAACTCTCTGCCCCTGCACCTGCCTTGCGCTGCAGATACAACAAATGGCGGAGCTGGCGTCGCAGCACAGCCTGTTTGGCGGCAACTGCAGCTATGACCGCGTGTTCAAGGAGCTAGCGGGCTACAGCGACCACCAGCTGCACACCTTCTCAAGTAGGTTGCAGCTCCAGGTTTGAGTCTGTGCGTTGCTAGAATGCTTCACACTTGTGCACCTCCTGCCGCCAGGGCTGCCGCCTTACCCCGCCATACTCCTCAGGCCTTGCGGCATCTCACCCCACACATTTCCCACACTTCCCACACTTCGTTGTTTCGTCTCCTTGCCAGGCTCTTGGCCCACGTACCTGTCCCAGTTCATGCTGGACCCGTCAGCGCTCATGACGTCGGCCAAGGTGGTGTGTCTCGACGAACTGCTGCCCAAGTGAGAGGGGAAGCGGGGGGACGGGGTCTTGGGGAGGGGGGCGGTAAGGGTATGCTGGGGAGGGGAACGGTTCCAGGCGTGTGGCAAGATGGGGACAAGGCGTTTGCCTGGATGAGCTGCCCATGTGAGAGGGAAAGCGGGGTGGGGGTGACGGTGATAAGCAGGGGATGTCACGCCTCAAATGCAGCACCGTCCCAAACCCCTGCTGTACAGTGCCGCCGTGTCCCCTTAACCTTGAGTCCTTCACTGCCACACCCGTTCCCTGCGGCTCCTAGTCCCTCTCCAAGGCAGCCCGCATTTCTGTGCTGAATCCTGGGCACCTCATTTCCACAACTGCACGTCCTCAACCCCCGCACCATGGTATACGGCCTCCTTCATGCACATGAGCACATCATGGGGGCCCAGAACATAGTAAAAGTCCACACCTCCACACCTCCTCACATCTGCGGTCCCCTGTGTCCCAGGTTCTTTGCCGAGGGCAACAAGGTGCTGCTGTTCAGTCAGTGGACCATGACGCTGGACCTGCTGGAGTGGTACATGCAGCTGAAGGGCTTCAGCTACGTGCGACTGGACGGCAACACAGTGGTGGGTGGAGGAGAGGAGGGTTCAAGCGCCTGAGCTCTGCAGTCCTGCTGCCTATAGTAGCGTTGGCGGTGCCGGGGGGTTGAGGGGTGTAAGGCAAAGGGCCTTCCACCCTGGTGTCTGGACGGCCGCACAGTGGTGGGTGGATGGAAGGAGCAGCAGGCAGGGAAAGGGATTTTGCAGGGCGCCAGCATCGTGCGCCTTGACCACCGCTCAAGCTGCTTTGGTCGCCGCTGCCTGCGTGTGTGCTGCTGCAGGTTGAAGAGCGCCTGTCCCTGGTAGACAAGTTCAACGACCCGGGGCAGGGCATCTTTTGCTTCCTGCTGTCCACCCGAGCAGGCGGGCAGGTGGGGAGGGCTTGCAGCGGGGGCAGGTGGATACGAGGATGTGACAGCGCCAAGGATAGGGCATCTTTTATTTCCTGCCGTTTACCCAAGCAGGCGGGCGGGTGAGGAGGGGTTTCAGGGGGTGGGGCAGGTGGGGAGGTTTACAGGGGATGCAGGTCGGGAGGGTTTTCGGAGAGGAGCGGAAGAAGATGTAACAAGGTCATGATCTGGGTGTCCATGTTGCTGCTCCAAGCAGGTGTGGCTGCCACTGCCTCCTGCTGACCATTGGAGCTGATGCAGACACGCTGATGGGATTATTGCAAGACCTTAATCACCATGCAATGCACAACTCAATGTTCTATACCTCACTGTGGTGCAGGGCCTGAACCTTACAGGGGCGGACATCGTGGTGCTGCACGATGTGGACTTCAACCCCCAGGTGGACAGGCAGGCTGAGGACAGGTGCCACAGGTGGGCGACAAGAGGAGGGGGTGATGGGGCAGGGCGGGGGGTAAGGGCCGGGGGGGACAAGTGTAGGGTATAGGGGCCAGGGCCACAAGGGTAGGCTCCAGGCCCAAGCAGGCTGAGCTTGTGTTGACAGCGGCCCACGTTGCGACAGCATGAGCCTCAAACTCCACACGGTTGTGCCTTGCTGTCTGCTGCCGAATGGCCGCATGGGTAGAGCAGTCACTGCTTTCCATCTCAATCCCATCGGCACCCTTGTCACATTGCATTGCCTTGTACCTGCCCACACCCCTCAGACCTGGGCAGACAAAGCCATATCACCTAGTCACCACTGCATCACAACTAATTCGTCACCTGTCCCCTGC
>JAWZTI010000131.1:0-31438 GCA_039880955.1 Chlamydomonas urium | reverse complement strand
CCCACACCCCTCAGACCTGGGCTGACAAAGCCATATCACCTAGTCACCACTGCATCACAACTGACTCGTCACCTGTCCCCTGCCCACACCCTCAGACTTGGGCAAACCAAGCCGGTGACCGTGTACCGCCTTGTGACCAAGAATACCGTCGACCAGAACGTGCTGGCCATCGCGGAGCGCAAGCTCGCGCTCGACGCCGCGGTGCTGAACGACGTGACGATCGGGGCTGGGGAGGACGGCGACGGGGGCGAGGCTGGGGACGGCGAGGGGGGCGAGGGCAAGCCCAAGAGCAGGCGGGGCAGGCCGAAGCTGGAGAACACCGAGACGCGGGCCATGGGCGCCATCCTGTCGCAGCTGCTAAGCGAGGAGGTGGTGGGGTGATCACCCCATCAGTGGTGTTGCATCACTGACGCGTCAACTTGGCGCAGCTGTGCTTTTCAGCACCAGCTATTTAGCTTGACTTGGTGCGGCGGGGGCTATTGGTGGACGCTGGCAGGGCAGCTGGTGGGCAAGCAGGCGGTCAGAAGTGTGGTCGGCTGCACACAGGGTGTGTGCGGTGGCGCAACAAGTGTGGCACCGCTGGTCAAGATGCATTTACCTGGTGCACCTGTGAAAGCCCCAGGGTACAGGTTGACTTGTTCCTTCCTTGTTCCTGAGAGCACAGCTGATCTACTGGTCTTGGGTGTGGCGCAGCCGTGAGCTGAGGGATGTTAGCACAAGCACTAGCAGGGGCAGTGGTAGGAGGGGCGAAGCACACGGCCGGAGGAGTCAGTCTTTGTAGGGAGGACCGTTGTAGGGAGGAGGGACGCCATGAACTGCAAAGGGAGAAGCTCTTGGCTTGGATGGAGGGTGCTGCAGTCTAGGGGCTGCAAGAATGGCTTGATGAAGGACTTGATTAGCCATGATGCGATGGTGTTGGCCAAATCAGAACAAGCACAGCCTGGCTCAGCTCACATGCACTCACAATGTGTGGAACTGGCTGCATTGGGGTTGGCTTAAGGGAGAGGGACTAGCGGCGGCCAAGGTGCCCGGCTTCCAGGAGCGAGAAGGCGGGGCGCCGCCGCTTGCAAGGATGAGCGCTGCGGTGACAGGGGTACCAAGCAGGGGCGGACGGCCCGGGGCCAGGCAATAGGTTGTTCGGGGTCGGGTTTGGGGGCAGGCATGGGTGGCCTGGAGGCAGGCATGGGAATGCACGCAGCAGTTGCTGCGTGTCATGTTGTGCGTGGGCCTTGGGCGGGGACAAGCCTCACGGAGGCGTCTGTCTAGACATCACTGCCGCCGCTCCGACAGCCTCCAGACTGGCTTGAACCCTTGAGCTTCAGGCTCTGCGCCCTGTGGTGGGCAGCATACTGTGCCTTTGCAGCGCGCCTTGGCAGCGGCGGGAGGCACTTCCTGGGTGGGGGCTGACCCCTGCTTGTTCTGCAAGGCCTGTGTGCCTTGGGTAGGCTGATTCTGTCTGCATGGGGCAGACTGTCAAACTCAAACAACAGGGACTTGCCTTAATTATGAGACTCGAGAGTTTCGGGAGTGAGAGTGGTGTGCATCGCATGCGCATCCTCCCCTCATGAATTGCAGCATGAAGCTAGCTGCAGTTGCATCCTGTGAGGCGGCTGTGGGACTTACTACAATTTGTTGGGCATCCGGCCACTTGCAACCTGGTGCATCCTGTGCAGCAAACACGCAGCTTCGATGCGGCTCCAGCATGTGCGCCGATGTGGAGCAAGTGTTATTCATGCCCTGTGCCATTGCCGCCATGCAGTAAAGCTTACTTTCAGGGCAAACACATGACATGTACCTCTGCTGGCCATGCCTGATCACACCCTGTTTGTGAGGGTGAGTGTAATTGTTTTTTCGCAGAGGTCGGGCACCGCAATTTGTGGGCTATCCGCGTGAGTCCTGGTTCCTTCTGAGTGCTGGTTCAGCGTTGAGACTACTTGTCAGACAACCTGTTCTCGCTGGCTTGTCAGCACCCAGTTCAAACAGCCTGCTGATGCAGCACCGGCGGTTACATCTCCATGCCTGCTAAGCGTGACAGGCCTGGGAGAAACCCATTTGCTTGCACGTCAGCCCACACTCGTTCCAGCCACCTCGCCCTTGACTGGAAAAACACCTCAATTGCGACAGCCCCTGCTCAACACGATGTCCACACTCCACCCCCAGGTACATCAAAAACCAGGGTCGGCATCTGAGGGCGGTCTATGTGTGGCCCAGCCGCCCGCCCATTGTAAGCACTGTCTGCACAGCCCTTCGCCTCCCAACCAAACAACTGCGCAGCCTCCTGCGCCTCAACACCTAATCGCGTCCATGCATGCTCTCCCAGCGCCATTCAAGCGTCGACGAACAGCACACTGTTTAGATCTCGGCGGGACCCTTGCCGGTGAACTTGACCTGTCAGGTGAGGATTGAAGAGGCAGGAACAGTTTCACTTGCCAGTCAGTCACGGTACATCTACTGCATGCATGCTACTGACATGCGTCAACTCAAGTCGTCAAATTGTGGCTGGTGCAGACTGGCATGCAAGTGCAGTGCACGGGCCCGTTCATGGTCCGGATGCGTTGACAGCGCCATCACATAGCTATTCCTGTAAAGCAATGTGCCGCGATGCAACACTGCCTCCCCAGTCTCAGAGGTTTACCTGCCAGCAAGCTAATGTGTCACCATGCGCGTCCCAACTCATGTGCTCCAACTGCACCCCACTAGACCGGTGCCTAACCCAGTGCGCATTCCACACAAAAGTTGCATCCTTGTTGCCCCGACAATGCTCATCGTCGGCATGTGCATGTGCGCCTGGATGGTCCATACGCGAACGAACCGCATGGTCTGCTTGTACAACTCGACACCCTCCAGCGCCCCTTCCCTGCATGCGCCAGCTTCCATGCCACATTTCCAGCCTGCCCCCTCAACACCCATCCAAAAGCCAGATGCCTGTTTGTTGCCTGACCTTGATGGGGTTCACGTTGTCACCGATGCGGCGCATGTTCTGGTTGGCGCCCACACGGCCGGCGTTGACCTTCTCGGGGTAGACGCCGTCAGCTGGGTGCAGGTACTGCACCTTGCCGTCGGGAAACACGCGGTAGAAGCAGGGGGTCAGCTTGAACTTGGTGCGCAGCTGGGTGGTCAGAGCCAGGCACTGCTCCTTCTTGGCCAGCTTCAGCAGGTTGGGGCCGGAGCGCATGATGGCGGCACCACCGGTGGGCATCTCAAGGATCTGCTCCTTCTTGGCCTCCCAGGTGATGACCTGCAAGGTGGACATGGTCAGTGCTGATCTCGGTTTCCTGGCTGGTTATCATCTTTGTGGTCACATCACACCCCACATCACATCACGCCCCAACAGCCTGCCCATGCAAACTGCAATCGGCAGTCAACAGCTGTTGTCATGGCCAGCTAGTCTGGCTGCCACTTCTGGGATTTGAAAGAGCAGCTTTACGCCTTGCCCATGCGCGTCGTGATGCCTCGTTCCACGATTTCAGACGCATATGCTGTGCCGCTGCTGCTGCTGTGCTGCCCGAAACGCGCGACCGGCGTCCTGACGCCCTGAATCGGTCCCTCCTACATCACGACCAAGCCCGTTTTCATTCATTCCCTTGCTGAGGCCAACCCCATGCTCCTGCTGCTACTCACGTAGAACTCCTCAACCTGCGCTCAATCAGGGCAAGGCAGGCGCTGCGGTCAGGCAGGTGCTGCTTGGGACAGTGATCCGGCCCTTGCGCATCTCCATCACCTCTCCAGAGCTGCTGCATTGTTCCAGCCTCTGCGCTGCTGCTGCCAGCTTCATTGCGTTCGTCCCCGCAACAGCATGGTGCCGCTGCGGAGCGCTGAAATTTGCTGCCACCTGTATGTACCTGAGCCTTCCTCAGCAGACCGCCGGTGCTGCCGCCGAAGATGGGAGAGGGAGTGTCCGGGTTCAGGGTGGGCTCGGTCCACACGGGCTTGGCGGGAGCAGCTGCAGGGGCGGCAGCGGCATCAGCGCGCACCACCACCGACAGGGCCCTGCGAGGGGCGACCTGGCGGGAGGCGCGGGTGGCGGCCTTCGTGGACACGGATGCGCGCAGGGCCATGGCTGCTTGACGGGGGTGTGCACGCTTCGAGCTGAGCAAGTCTTCCCCGAGAGAGCAGGTGTGGGAAGTTCACACGGATCTCTCCTGCTGCGCCGGCCTTCTCCAAGCGGCGGAACCGCACTTCAGTACTCGCCGAGCACTGAGCTGCAATGTCCTGAACATCGGAACCGCTCGCTCACACAGGCGGCACAGATCGTCGTGCAACAAGCTTGACCGTGTGACGATCTGTGACATTTGCTGTGTGCATCAACAGCGATTGCCGTGCGGGCTGCAAAACGCTTTGAAACAGCCTGGCATCATTGCTATACAGCAAGCATCGCTCACATTTCACAAGTAGCGCCATGTACATGCATGAGCAGTAACAGCCAAACCTGTGTTCACAGTGCTGCGGGAAGGAGCTTTAGCCATGGTGTGACTGCTACAGCACTGCTTTCATCTGGCTCATTTACGCCATGTTTGATACACATTGCTCATCGTCCATTCAAGCAACATGAGTGAATAACCGAATGTTTAACTGTAGCTGCAAAAACCCACAGCAGCCGCCTGCTTTCTGCTTGCTGTCTGTCAGGCAGCTCAAACAAGCAAGTATGTGAGGAAACCACTCAATGAATAAAGAAGTGCAGGGACAGCTGTCCCAACATTGTGCAGTGATGCAGTGCAAAGGTGCTGCAGAGCAGAGCAGCATGGCGCAAGGGATGCGTCGTGCAGTAGCGCGTCGCTATGAGCATGGTGCAGGTGACCCATGGTGCAAGGCAGCAGTGTTGCAATGACGCACTAAGGGAAGATGTCATAGTCGGCAGTTCTGTGATATTGCTTTGCCTCCGCGCCCTCTCACCGTGAGCCCGAACACCCCAGCTGCAGGATTCCGACAACCTTCCACCCTCAGAGCTGGGATGCGCGCGTCACCGCCAGGTACAGGTGATGTTCATGTCATGGCATGCAATATGACCAGGTCTGGTCGCACATACCGTGCGCACGCAACACAGGCGAAGGGTGGTTATGACCATCGTAGCCCCATGCAGCAGCGCACAGCATGCACCACAGCGCAGGCGCCCTGCTGAAGTAAGGTTCAACGCCCTCGTGAAACATGACCTTCCATGCTGCAGCTGTGGTAGCCCTTGGTCCCCGCCCCCTGATCGTCTGTCCTGCGAGTCAGCTTGGACTACAGCAGGCCCATGGCCAATGGCACCATCCTGGTCATGTGCGTACCAGGTAATCGCCACTCTTGACCATCTGCATGCAAGGTGCAGAAAGGAAAACAACGCAAAGCAGCGCACACGCATCAGGGGGTCGGAAGCAGTGCGGTGCATGGCGCTGTCGCAGCTGTTCCTCAAGCAACACTCCATCTTGCGCAGCGCCATCAGCACAAGCAGCTAAGCGCACCCGCCTCCCAAACATGCCGCATCAGAGACATCAGGAGCCTGCCATACAAACTCATGACATTCCTAGCTGTTCCTGTTCTATCACTAACCATCAAATGGAAAATACACCCCTTCCCTCCCTTGCCACACCATCTCCCCCTCTTCTTACCTTCCTGACCCACTTGTCCACCACGTAGCCACTGCCCATCTTGCGCTCCACAATGTTGAGGTAGGTGATGCGCACGCTGGATGCATTTAGCATTGGCACCTGTCGCAGCAAACAGGGGGCCGAGCGGTTTAGAGAATTGACCGAGGGTGATCGTTTTGTCTAGAGCCCGGCTGGTAGTGCGCTGCTGCTGCTGCTGTGTGGGAGTTTCAGAAGCTTGACACAGCAGAGGAGCGGCCAGCCTGGCCTGCTTCGACAACAGGCATCTGTGCAACTCTTGCCCACAGCAGCGTCACACACAGCTAGCTTTCCCTTAGCAACCTGTCGCATACGTGCGACGACCTGTGCATGCCATGCGCTTGTCGCAACTCAAGGAGAAGGTTGTGTCACGGCACTAAAGAATTACCAATACGCCTCACCTGACACCTTGACACTACCCACCCACTCACCAGGAACTGCATGGAGATGGGCGGTCGCACCCACGGCTTGCGCTCTGTTGTCGTGGACACAAGGATGACCTCCGCTCTCAGCGAGTGCTCCGCCTCCCCTACAAACTTGGACATCTTCCACACCTGTACCGGGCGCATAGACAGTTAAGAAGGGTCAAAGCACAGGCTGAGAGGCTTTGTTGCACCTTGCAGCAGAGGGCAGCCAATTCAGGTCCTGCCGTGAGCACGCGAGGTCTGAATGAGCAGCCTATCACAGCTTCCCCTGTTGCCATTGACATTCAATGTCAACCCCTGCTTGTCTGCGCACACTGAGGGGGACATCCGAACCTGCTTGCACTTCCTGACGTTGCCACAGTCCACTCCCATCAAGTGCACCCCTTCAAACAACTAAGTACCCCCAATTACATACCCCTTTCAGTCCATTCTCCACTCCAAAACCTCACCAGCGCCTGCTTTGTCGCGTCATACTTGGCCTTGCCGTTTGTCACCAGGATGTTGGCCTTGGCTGTCTGCTCCGGCACTGGGATCAGCACCACGTTGTTGGTCGAGGTGATCTTTGAGCTGAAGCTGGCCTTGACCTGAAAAGGGCGGCAGGGAGCGGAAAAGTGTGTGGGTGTGGGCACTGTCAAAGGCTAGGACAACAGATGGCAGCAAGGGAGGCCAGCTGCTGGCGTACCCAGGTGCAGCGTTGCTTGGTGTACAGCAATCAGATCCCTCTCCCCAGCATTCATGGCCCCCTCCCACTCAGCATCCCAGCCCTCATGCATCACGGTACCGAACAGACAATTTACATCGAGTCGAACCCTTTCTCCAGTAAATGTTGCTTCCCATCACTGCCCATCAAGCATGCAAACGTGCCAGCTCTTCCTGCCACCCCCAGCCTTGCACTGACCTGCACGTTGACCTCGAGGCGCGTGCGTCCCATCTCCGTGATGACAGGCAGCACTCGGAAGGGCAGGCTGATGTTGTCCTGACACCGGTATCTGACACAGGGGCAGGCGGACAGTTAAGTGACAAGAGAAGAGGGGCCACTGGGATGTGACACTGGGGCAAGCAGCAAGCACTTGTGGACAGGGGAAAAGCTCTCTAAGCAGCCAGAACTAGAGTGATGAGAAGTAAGAGTTCAGAAAAGAGTGAAGCTGTACAGACACTGGGACCCGACACAAGGGCGAGAGGAAGAGGAAGACGATCACAGGAGGCAACGCTGATGGGGGGTAGCGCTCAACAGTCAATGGCACTTGGCGAGCAGGGCTGGCGCGAGGCTGTTAAACATCAACTGGATGAGATGGCGAGGTGGCCGTTTAAGTGGCATGATCTGTCCGCCGCTCCCACACCCCTACCCGGTCCCTGCTGTTGTGCCCATCCTGTCCCGCCTCCTGCAACTCCCCACCTGACAAGCTCAAACTCGCCGTCTGGCGGTACAAAGGTCACCACCTTCTGCGCCTCATACGTTGACAGGTTGACGCACTGCAGGGGAAAGCGTGGGGTGGGATGTTCATAGAGTGTACTTCTAAACCTCACCAAGGCATGAGCAATCGCAAGAGCTGCTTCGATGTTCTGTTCCCACCCTCGCCCCAGATTTTCAAACTCCCTCCCTGCCTGCCCCTTCACCCCTCTGCCTACCTTTCCCACCCTGCCCCTGCTCTTGTCATCTTACACACCTGGTGGAAGGTCGCGTCCTCCACTCTGTCGTTGATGCCCACCCTGACCTCCGGCATGTCCGACAAGTGGCACTTCATGATAATGCGCCCCGTCACGTCGCTGCGCAGCACCGTCCCTGCGTATAGAGGGTGTAAACGAGTGTGGACACAGGCGGCGGTGAGGCAGGCACATAGACACCAGGAAAGCACCGAAGCCCGTTCCAGCTGTGTTTGCATGCAGCAAGTATGTGATCGACAGGACATCACACCCTGGCCCCAGCCGCGACAGTGCGCGGCTTGCCATGCAAGCATGCTGCATACAGGGCTTCTGACAACAACAGCGCTGACCAATATCAGAGGCAATTTTGCTGTTGCCGCCCTGCACCTCCAAAGGTGTGAAGCGTGTTGGCATGCCTGCCCCTGCTCACCGTTGTTGGACATGAGCAGGTTGACTTGCTCTACCAGGTCCAGGAACACCTGGCAGGACGACCATGGGGCAACATGACAGGGCAGCGTTGGCATTTGGCGCTCAGTAGGGGCGTGTGCAGTGCACAAGGCAAACTCGCAGCTGCAAGATGTTGGCTATCTGACTGAACAGTGTGCCAACATTGCAGATTTGCAGTGAGGCGTTGCACAAGAAGCAACGAACGTGCTGCTGCAGTGGCTAGCCAGCACACTGACGACTCATGAAGAGCTGCCAGGCTGTTGGCAATCCTCTAAGCAGACAGCGCAAGACTGCCATCCCAGCCCTGCACGTTGCCGCTCCCACTCCCACTCGCACACACACCCACACCTCACACAGCCCACGCACCTCGTTCTTCTTGTACTTGATGCCCTCGCGTCTCCATGCTACAGCGCCTGTGACCTGCAGAGTCGCGTTGGGGTCCACCTTCTTCTTCTCCTGCGGGCAGCCACAGGCACACCACATGCTTGGTGTCGGTCTGTTGCTAGAGAAGATGAGGCCGCTGTCGACAGTGTGTTGTTGTCGCTGCTGTTTCCCCTGCTGCCCCTCCTGCCGCCGCCGCTGCTGCCCCTGCTGCTGATACCGGAAACAATGGAGAGAGGGAAGAGTGTTCATAATTGGGTGTGGCCACAGCAGTCCAGTTGCAACATCCACCAGGCATTCATGTCTTCAACAGCATAACCCTTCATGAATTGGACTCCTGCCTAGCGCCTCACCTCCCGGTCTCACTTCCCAGCCTGCCCTACCCTAACACCCACGCCAGCCTGCCCTACCCTAACACCCACGCCAGCCTGCCCTACCCTAACACCCACGCCAGCCTGCCCGCCTGCGCGCACCTCAAACAGCGGCAGCTCCGACCTGAAGCCCTTCTGGAATATGAGGCTCTTGAGCACCGTTGACTCTGTGATTTGAGGGAAGCCAAAGTCCATGGCCTCGTCCAGCAGTTCATACATAAGCACAAAGTTGTTCTTTATCGACTTCTCCTTCAGCTCCCCCTCAAAGTATGACTGGAACAGGGACACCAGCTGCAGTGAGCAAGGGCAAAAGGGAGCGGCAGGGAAAAGGGGCATGAGGTTGCAAGGCACCAGGCTGGGCACAGGATGTGATAAGGGAGGGTTGCGAAACATTGGGAACACGATATTGAATGCGCCGCCGGTGGGCTGCTTCTGGTTGAATTGACTGAACAACCCCTGATGCTGAGCTGCGGCTGTCCTCACACCCTTGCAGGAGACCGGTGCCTGCTGCGCTCTGCGTAGCATCTCAGTCAGGCCTTATCAAAACCACAGGCAGCACTGTCCGTGCTCTATGTGGATTCGACGCTAGAGGAGGGCAATCAACCTCAACCTGAGCCACCCTCGGTTGCCAGCTGCCCCAAATTCCCTAATACTGTGCGCTGGTGACCAATCCTGTCGCACCGAGGTCATGAACTTGAATGCCAGCATCGCGTTGGGGTTGTTGCGCGTGAGGCACACGATGTACACGTCTGCATGGCGCAGGTACCTGCAAGAGAGAAGTGGGGAGTAAAGTGCAAGTGCCGTTGGTTGGGTTGCAAAAAGCCTATGCCCGGTGCATGGTACATGGGCATGGGGCTGGTGCCATGACGGGCGTAATGACATCACTTGAACCCTAGCTACCTAATGCTGAATCCCTGCTACAGCACACACTCTGAGGGGCAACAACGACAAATCCTTGAGCTTGGCAGCGCATATGTGCTGGCAATGGGTGCTGACCTGCCTGCCATGTGTGCAGGGTGTGTGCAGCTGCCACGCGGTGGACGAGACCCATGCAACAGCTCACATGAAGGTGCAGGAGCCCAGCGTGCGCACGGGCGTGCGGACACTGCTGGAGGCATCTTTGGACTGCAGGATTTGGGTGCGAAAGTTCTCTGCCAGCTCCCGCCTGCGCGCATCGACGGGACAGCGTCTGATGCTGTGAGCACAGATCGCTGCTGCACAGGATCCCTGACGGTCCTGGCACGGCGCGCATGCGCACAGCTGTTCAGCAAAAACCCTCTCTCCCACAAGCCTCACGTCACATCATCCCTGTAGCGGCGCTCAAGCAGGATGTCGCCCCGCAGGTTAAAGAAGTAAATTGCAGACACGGACATTCTGCCGCTACCGGTCACTCGTCATCGTCCGCGTTTTCCAGGTGATTGAGGCTGGCCAGTGGGAGCAACTTGCAACAGGACTTGGTGTGGAGAACTCACACATTCAGTGCGGGCGTTGCCTAGGGGCAGGCTAGCCCTGCCCGCGTTAACCATGTACGACGGACCTCCCAGGCCTGGCGCCCGTGGTGGCAGAGACCAGGTGCTGTTCTTTCTGGCACACCAACTTGTCGCAACGGCTGCATGCCACTTCTTGAATGACACCACCCCTCACGCGAGCATGCAATCCGCACATGCATGCCCCTGTGCACCACAGTTCAGCTGGGACAATGTCAAGTCGGACAAGGACCGAGAGTTCTACCTTGGCCACAGCGTCAAGGCCCTGGCAGGACGCTGGCAAAAGAACCGTGATGTGTGAGTGCCTTGCGCTGCAGGCACAGTGCAAGCAGTTGCATTGTTACGGCTCAATAATCATGCGGGACTCGCTGACCTGCATGGCTGTGCTATCCAGATCCTGAAACATACATGATTCGTGGCAATCAACACTGCATGCTGAGCAACGCCACCACACCACCCTGCACATTGCCGCTGTTGTATTGACGTTGTACTGATGTGTCAACTGTCCTTTCAGGTACTGGTACACGCGCGAGAAGGATGGCGGCGGCTCCAGCCTGCAGGATGAGCTACAGGCCGTGAAGGAGCGAGAGGAGGCAGCCATGATGGAGGTGAGGAGGTTCGCGGGGTGGGGTTGCGATGGGGCAGCAGCGCAAGTGGGAAGGGATTTGCACTCTGATGCGGTGGGCTGAAGGGACTGTTTGTGCATTGCTTGCAGTCAAGGCCATTTCCAAGATCTCAAGGTTGATGCTGCACCATCACCCCAGCCCAACAGCATTATACGCTATGGCCTGGTCAGCGATCCCATGTGCACCCCCGCTGAACTGCTCTCCCACTGCCTGTCGCCAACCACTCTGGGATATGTCAGGCGCTCGGCCTGAAGCCGAAGACTGCACCCGCACCGCCGCCGCAGCTCAACAGCAACGAGCTTGCGCAGCTGCTCAAACGGCGCAACTCTGATGGCGATACCGCGCCGGCCCCTGCCCTTGGGGCGCCGGGGCTTGACAGCGCTGACACCGTCCAGGGCCTGGGCTTTGCAGCGTGAGTGCAATGTACAAGCGGTGTTTTGGTAACAGGGGAGGTGGGTGCATTGGGAGGCAAGCTGCAGTGCGAGTGCAGGTACTCCAGCTGAATTGAAGGCGTTGCAGCTTTGACTTCTGCAGGGCGGTGCAGTTTGAGGCGGGACAGGCCATGCCCTCACGCCACACCACTCTCCCTCCTTCCACGCCTTGTCTGCCTCAGTCAGAAGGCCGCAGGCGCACCCGGTCGGTCCGATTCGCTCGACATGGAGATGGGCGCCACGATGGCTGGGGAAGGCGTTCAGCCAGACAACGGCTTGGGTGCAGGGCCAAGGGGCCAAGGGTTGGGGGGTTCAGGTGGCCTGCCAGGCCCTCCGCCCCTGCAAGGCTCAGCCGCGCTGCTTGCGATGGTCAAGGCGGGCATCAAGCTGAGTTCGTCGCAGAAGAAGCTGCTCAGTGGGGCGGAGCGCAAGGAGATGAAGCGGCTAAGGAAGGAGGCGAAGAAGGTAAGGGAGGGAGGCTGGTCGCAAGGGGGAGGGGAGGGACAGGTGCAGGGAAGCTGCTGAGCGGTGTGGAGATGAAGCCGGGGTGTAAGCGGAGGGTGTAGTCGAGGAAAATGGTTGATGAGGGTGAGGCAGGGGTTGAGGATGTCAAGGCAGGTTGATTGCTGGCAAATGAGCAAAGATCTGTGGCTGGCGCAACTGGCCTCCTGCCTGTGCTGTATCACACAAGCTGGCCATGGTGTTGTTGTTTGCACTGCCGCCAGGCGAAGAAGGCAAAGAAGGCAAAGAAGACAAAGCACAAGAAGAAGCGTTCTCACTCCAGCGGCAGCAGCGACAGCGACAGCAGTAGCAGTGACGACGACAACAAAGCGGCTGGGCAGCGGCAGCAAGGACAGGAGAGCGAGCAGGGGCAGGAGCGGGGGCACGCCAAGGGCTCTGAACGGCTTGGCAGGGCGGCTGAAGTGCCTGCGAGGCGGCATGGGGACGTGGACGCAGATCGCGGACGGAGCCCAATGAACAGGGATGGGGATAGGACGGGTGCGGGGGACAGGGAGCGTCGAGGCGGTAGTGTGGGCGCGGGGGATGGAGGGAGGGACAGGCGGGAGGAGAGAGGAATGGGGAGCAGGGGGCACCGGGACAGGAGGAGGGAGGCAGGCAGGGACGCAGGCCAGAGGAGTTGGGACGTCCGACAGGGCGAGCGTGGCGGGCGGGATGATGGAAGGGACTGTGGCGGGAGACGGGGCGACAGTCGCGATGGCAGGGATGGGGCAAGAGGGAGAGGTGTTGAGGCCAGGGAAGTGCGCAGCAAGAGCAGGGACAGGGGGCAGGCTCGAAGGGGCAGGAGCAGCAGCAGGGACTGGGACAGGGCTGGGGGCCAAGAAGGCGAAGGAAGGAGCGGCAGCAGGGACAGAGGCGCAGGGAGGAGGGAGGAGGCGCATGGCAGGCGCGGCCGCCATGATACGCCCAGTCCTGCCGGCCGCACAAGGAGCCGCTCCCCAGTGGCGAGGCGCCAGAAGCGCGACTCTCCCTGAGGTGTTACTGGAGGCCAGAGCCAGCTGTCAAAGCGCATTCTCATGGTTGTTCCTTCTGGCGAGAGGGTTTTAGTGGCACCGTGCGATCCGCGACATGGCTTTACTACTCTGTGGAATGCAGGGGATGTCAAGGGGCAGCAGATTCTTGGCTGACTAACCTTTCAAGTGGATTTGTTGTACCAGACCAGTCTATTCCTTCAAGTCCCCTTGATTGCAGTTTGCCTTCCTGCACAGCTGTCACTAACCGGCCCTTGTGTAATGGCACCCAGCGCGACAGTTGCATCTGTGTGCCGGAACTGGTGAGTTCCTGCCTAGCCCACTGTCCCTCTGGCTGCTTGGAGTGGGCAAGCAAACTGTGCTGCAAGCTGATCGCTGCTGTTCCGCATATTATTCGCAGCATATGAAGCAGGCGATGAGGGTAACACCAGTGACCAAGAATGTGTCTTGCAGCTCAACTTGACCGCCCGCGTCTTGCTGCCTGGTGCCAAACATGAACATGGGAAAAACTTGAAAAGGTGAAGACACACACGGCCAACAGAGCAGGGGCACCCAGCCGGAGCTGAGTGTGGGTGAGGGGTGATCCTACAGGCTGTGCCGGGGCTTAGCAGCAAAGGAAGCTGCCCTGCTCACACGCATGCGCACTGCCGCTTGGGCAAAAGCCCAGTCCAACGTCTCGGGCACTGCTGCACCGAGGCCAAGCACGGGAACGCTACTAAGCTGTGCTGAAAAGCATACCGCTTAGTAGACCTGCAAGCACAAGATGATGTTGCAGAAAGTCGCGCGTCAGCAGCATTCATGCACTCAGGGCCTCCAACTGCTTGCTGCTTGTTGCATCCTCTGCTGGTCTGATTGACATGCAACGTATAGTTCTCACCTGCCACTGTGAGTGCCACAGCTTCCGCCAGTACATGCCACAGATTCACGCCGCGCTTGGCACTTAACCACACCAGCACTTCTTACTCTGATCCCAGCCACCCAACGCAGCTGCTCTGATGCCATATGCGCCTGAGCACCACAGCCCCTGCCCTGAAGCCCAGCTCACCTCCACGTGCCAGCGGTTCTCATGCTTCAGGGTCTCAACGAACTCCTCGTACTTGATGCCCTTCTCCTTGCACACGCGCTCCAGCATGTCGTTGATGCCGGGCATCATGCCCTTCAGGCCGCAGAAGTACATGTGCGCGCCGCTGTTGTTCAGCAGGTCGAACACCTCGTCGGCGTACTCCTCGATCTTGTCCTGGATGTACATCTTGCCGCCGCGCTTGTTGGGGGGGCCCTCGCGGGACAGAGCGTAGTCCAGGCGGAAGTTCTCGGGGTGGGTGGCGGCGATCGCCTGCAGCTCGTCGTCGTACAGCTTGGCGTCGGAGTTGGCCACACCCATGAACACCCAGAACAGGCCGGTGAACTTGTAGCTGGGCACGTTCTCGTAGAAGCAACGGCGCCAGAAAGAGCGGAAAGGGGCAATGCCGGTACCGGTGGCCACCATGATCAGGGGGGTGGAGGGGTCCTCGGGCATCAGCAGGATCTTGCCGGTGGGGCCTGCAAACAGAGCAAGGGATCGAGGGACGGATCGGTTTAGGTTCCAGGGGAAACTTGCAGGTCCACTCATGCATGCAGGCCCAGTATATGCTGCTGTATTATGCCTGTCACAACCGCTACTCATGACGCCCTGCTGATCTTCACAAGCAACGAGTCACCCAATGCTCCAGCACCTTAAACCGTCCTTGCTAGGGATTTTCCGGCTGAGGACTGCGTTCGCCCCTGTGTCCAGCACCACCCAACACTTGCAACCAGAGCTGTGTCCCTGCCTGTGCTCAGGAACAGGGCAACAAACCACTAGCAGATGCTCATTGGTTCCTCAACCATTGTGGATCCCAACTGACCATCTCAGCCTCCTCCCCTTCCGCACCACTGTCGCCGCGTGCAATTCTCACCGGTCATCATGATCTCAGTGCCGGGCTTGGCGTCGCACAGGAAGTTAGAGCAGATGCCCTTCTGCTCAGAGACAGAGGGGCAGGGAAATGGGATGCAGTCAGCAGGCAAACACGTCAGCCAGCCAGCTGCTGCTACAAGCAGCGAAATTGCTGTGTGAGCTCAACAGTGATTGGCTAGCATGCAGGTTGTGTAGGCTGTCAGCCTCGCACAGTTGCTCATGTACCCCGGTGCTTGCCTTGGCGGGGTCCTCCTTGCCGGTCTCCGGGTCGGTGTAGGTGGCGCGGCGGACGCACAGGGAGGTGGTCAGGCCATCGAAGGAGTCACCGTAGCGGGAGGAGGCAATGGAGTACAGACGCACGCCATGAGGGACCTCCTTGCCCTTGGAGTTCACCTTGATGCCCTACAGGCATGCAAACGTCGCCAGGAGCGCGAGTTGCGTTAGTAACGCGGCCCCGCCGACGGTCTACGCCGCGCTAAGCCCGCTGCGCTGTGCCACACATGACGCGGGCTGCCCACACTGCCTGTTCATGCGCCGCAAGCCCGCCAGCCACTCACGGGGGGGATCACACCGTAGGACTGGCTGCGCGCAGCAAGCCATGCATGGAGCAGAGCATCGCAGTCAGAATGAGTGCGATCGGCTGTGTGGAGGCTGGTGTTGCTACTCGAGGCTGGTGTGCACTGCGCGCTGCTAGAGCCCTTGCTGTCGCCTCCCACTCACCCCTCCCAGAAGGGGATCTTGCCCTGCGCGAGACAGGGCGGCAGTGAGGCGGTGGTGAAGCAGGGTGGGGTGACGGTTGTGGGGACCGAGCGACACATGTATGCAAGCCTGCGCGCTGCGCACCTGGGTCTCAATGATGATGTGGCAGGTCTCGCCGGTGGCCTTGGGGCCGACGATGCGCTCCACGGACCTGACGGTGGCCTTGAAGGGGGCCTTGTTGTTGAAGGTGTTCAGGGGCATGGGGCCCTCCTCCAGCTTCAGAGGCACATCCTTCTTCACCAGCTTGGTGCTGGTGGCCTGGGCGCGCACGGCGCAGCGCCTGCGGCCAGCAACCTGCCCACGCAAGAGGGTGATGGAACAAATGGGGTTGGTGGTCCTGTGTGCTCAAGACTAGGCGTCGGCTGCACCCTTCGCTGCTAGCCACTCACGGTGCGCTGGGCAGCGTTCATGCGCATGGCCTGCGTAGAGATCGCAGCAGAGAGGGGCGGACCAGAGTCAGCGCAGGCGGCCGCTGCAGATAAGGCTGTGCCGAGGGAGCACCAATCTTCGCTGCTGGATCGGCTGCGGCGGTACGGCTCGCACCTGGGACTGCATTGTGACGGACTTGGTGGGGGTGGCAGGAATGGCGTGCACCAAAAACATGCTCACAAGGCGCCACACTTGTAAGAACTCCCAACGGTGGAGAAGGCCGATGTCGTCCCTCACAAATTATACGGTTATATGCTGCATGAGCACGCCCCAGAGCACTGTTCAGCATGTGGCAATGCAGCCCTCGGCCTATTAACATGCCTGCATGCTCAATATGCGACTGTTGAGAAGGCATATGCAGACCAGCCACCACCAGTCGCATACAATGTGATGATGATGGTGCCTGGCTGCACGCAGCCGTGTGTGAAGGGCAGCAAGCTATTCACCACAAGCAGGTGGGTGAACTCAGACTTCTGCATGCAGCAGGTGACCTGGGTATGTGGACATATACGCACATACCGCAGCTGCCATAGTTTGCTGTGCACTTGCTGTGCACTCTGGGTGCGCACCACTGTAGGTGCACCCGATGCAGTGAGCTCTTCAGCTAGAATCACTTACATCAGACAGCTTGTGCAAGTGACAATCAGTTGCGATAGAACCATCACAGTAGCATAATGCCACTGGGCAAGCATCGTGTGTTCTCATGTGCTTTGTCTTTGAGCGCATCTTGCGCCATTCTGCGCGGGGCTCTCACCACTCAAATTCATCTCAAGCAGCATGCGCTGTTGTGCGGCACTTGCTGCTCTTCAGCCCTACATCACCGCCTTCTGTAGCGTTGCAGCGTTCAGCTGCGCAGCAGCTTCTTCATCTTACCGATGCCAGCCCGCAGGTCCAGGTGGGTGTTGTCCATGCTGGCGTCCAGTGCACGCAGCTGCTTGTCATCTTCCTGCAGGTGCTCTTGGACCTGGTGGTTCATGTGTTTCAGGCGCACCAGCGACTGGTTAATCTCCTTTAGGATCTTGTCCTGTTCCGCCAGCGTGCGCTGCTGCTGCTGCTGCAGCCAGCCTTCGTTGTTCACATTTGCAGGAGTGTGGGCGGCGCTGGGCGTTGCAGTTGTAATGGGCTTAGCTTGTAGATGCCTCATCTGTGCATGGGGGGCTGTGGTGGTCCTAAAAGCTGCGGTAGCTGCAGTGGTGGTGGTAGCAGAGCTGCTGCCACTGACGGTGGTGGCCATGGCACTTGGACGGTCGCAAGCTGAAGGGGATGGTGTCCGCGCTCCTGCGCCTGCTGTAGGAGGTGCTTGTATGCCAGGGGCAAGCTTGCTGGTGAGGCCACGCAGCCATGCAGACCAAACGCCCTCTTGATGATGCAGCGGCTTGGAGGGTGCCATTGTCAGTTTGGTGGACAGTGTGACGGCGTCTTCACCAGCACTGGGGTGGCACTTTGAGGTGCCAATTGACGAAGGGCGCTGCGACGTGGACATGGGACGAAGTGGAAGCGCGCTGAATGAGGTTGAACTCGCGGCGAAGCCTTAAAACAGCGCTTCCATACTTTGCCAGCGGCGTGCGAAGGTGCCTGGCAGCCTCCTCAACAGCAGGCGCCGCGCGGTGCTCCGCGAGACTGAGGTTAGCCGCGCGTTCAACGTTAGCTGCACATGCGGCGCTTAGAGGCCCACGCTCAAGAGGTTGCAGCACCTGTTCCTTACATCCAGACAACAGCCAGAGCTGTTGCACAAAGGGCTGTTGGTCCTTGCAACGGAGTTTCGGCTGCCTGGATTGCCAACTCAGCAAGGCAGCACCGCATCATGTTGCTTGCACAATCCCTGCTTGGCATGCATGATTATCGTGCGCTGCGTCCCAATGTGCCCGGCGCCAAGGTGCGATGCCCTCGGACAGTCTTCTCTCATGAGGCACTCAGCCTGCGCCTGCGGTTACACCAGGCGCCCGGAAGCCACATCCATAGGGGACACAGCTCCCACTGCAGCCCCAGCTGCTGCGGCGTCAATGCCCGCTGCAGCTGCACCTCCCCCAAGCGTGCCAGGTCCGAGTGCGGTACCAGCTGGCGCAGGCACCTGTGGCTCCTGCTGCTGCTGTTGTCCCTGCGGCTGGTGCTGGCGCTGTTGTGCGCCTGCAGGGTCGCCAGAGGTTGCTTGACCCTGTCCAGAAGAACCCAATTCGCGTCCTTGGATGTTCCCGACAGACGCTGAAACCTCGTGTGCCGCTTGCCCTGCGGCTGCAGCAGCCATACCTAGCACCCCCAGCACACTTGCCCCTGCTGTTGCCCCTGCTGACTCCAGTCCTGTTGCACCTGAACTGACACTTGCAGTGCCAGTTGCACCAGTAGTCTTGCCTGGTGGAGCAGCAGTAGTGGCTGCTGGACCAGCACCTGCTGCCCCTGAACCACTGGTGGCTGCGGCTCCCACCCTCGCCCCTGCACTGGCGCCTGCTTCAGTCTCCGCAGCCCCGGATTCAATTGCTGCCCTCGCAACGGCCGTGTCAGACCCAAGCGGCTCTCTTGCTGCCCAACTCATACCGTTGCCAGCCGTCCCCTGCGCACCTCCTACCAAAGGCGCCCCAGCTGCCGCCCCCGGCAAACCGAAATCAGGCCCTGACCCTGTCCCAGCAGTGGGGCGCTGCAAGGGTGCCTCCTGGCCCCGCACCTCCTCCCCAGCAATGTATAGCCCTGGCCGCACTTCTTTGGGCGCCGGCCAGGGGAACGCGACTTTGCGCTCAAACACACCGCGCCGCCGCTGCTCCTGCTCCCAGCCCTCCCACCGCCGCTCTTGCTCCGCCTGCTGCAGCCTTGCAGCCGCACCAGCGCCCGGCCCCGCTCCTCCCCGAGCCCCCTGCCCTGGTCCCGCTCCGTGCGCCTGCTCCTGAGCCCTCTCCCGCCGCTCCTTGCGCACTTCCTGCTCCCACACAACCTGCTCCAGCCGCTGCCGCAGCGTGCGGGAGTGCTCGTCCACTGCGTCACTGTCCACCACTGCACCTTCTAGATACGCCCCAGCAAAGCTCCGACCATCCGCAACCACTGAGTCTTGCATGAGCGGATCACGCCCCCACCCTCCTGCTGCTTCATCGCGCAGCAGCACCCGGTCTCCCAGCCTTGGGAGGCTGCCATACTCATTGTATGCATCATTCCGGTGGCAGGTCATCTGTGGGGAGGGCGGCGGCTGCACGGGACGCAGCTGCAGCTGGTCCATCTCCTGCTGTCGCACCCGGCGCTCCTGTTGCCACAAGCTGATCAGCGGAAGAGGCTGGCCGCGCCGATGCGCAGCGTCCTCCAGCACCGCAGCGCCGACTGTTGCGGCAATCGCCGTGCCCGCAGCCAGCTCAACGCTAGCCAGGCGAGCAGGGCCTGCTCCCTCAGGGCCGCCCGGGTCCCGCTGTCGTTCAAAGGCGTCAAGCGTGGTGCTTCCGACTGCGGCAAGAAGCCGCTCACGCTGCACAAACTGCTGCTGCCGCTCCTCTGCCGCTGCGACGGCCCGCTGCAGCTGCTGGCGCCGCCCGTTGGGCTGCAGCTGCTGCCGCTGCCACGCCTGCCACTCCTGCTGCGACATGGCCGCGACAGCCCCGCCTCCGCTGCTGCCCCCGCCTCCGGCCTGTGACCACGCCTGCTGTGCCTCGCTGCCTTCCTGCAGCACTGCCAGCGTCGTCACCCCAATGGCCACCGCCTGCTTCTCTGCGACGTGCACGCTTGCCCAGCTCCCCAAGTATTGCTCTTGCTTCTCCTCAGCGCTCAGCTCTGGATTGCCTTGCCTCAGCTCGTCCACGACCGCATGGCCCACCGTGGCCGCCACACGCGGCTCAACGTGTGCGCCCGCCCGCCTGCCAAGATGCTGATGCTGGTGTTGATGCTGCTCATTGAGGGGCCTGCCAGAGGCTGCAAGGTCTGAGCTGCTGGGGAGCCGAAGCGGCTGATGCGCAGCGTCGCCGCTCTGTGGCCGGTACGCGCGACGGGGCACAGGCACCCCGCTACTATCTATCGCAGACAACAGCCTTGCAGAAGGTGTGTCGTCTATCATTCCCGCCGGCCTGGCCGCCGCCTGTGCGGCCGCAGCGAGTGCAGCTGCCTCCGCCGCAGCGGCCGCCTCCTCTGCTGCCTCCCTGGCCCTGCGCTCTCGCAAGAGTTTAAGGGAGTTGGCGCCGATGGCGTACGCCTGTCCCCTCGGTAGTGCGCCCAAGGGCAAGGGTGCGGCGGCGGCGGCGGTGTGGGTGCTGTGTGCAGCCCCTGGACCCACTTGCCGCTCAGCACCAGGCAGTAGCGCTGCTGGCATCCCTGTCTGCCCCTGTCCCTGTCCTTGCGCCTGCCCTTGCCCCTGCCCTTGCGCCTGCAGCGTTGCGTCCCGCTGCTCCTGCAGCAGCTGCACAACAGCATCGCCGGTCGCAGTCACTGCGTGTGCCTCCACCTGCTCCCTGAGGGCACCAAGCGTTGCCGCTCCGATTGCCACCGCACGGCTTCTCGGCGCCCGCATCCTCGGCAGCGGCACCAGCCCCTGACCCCGCCGCCCTGCCTCACCCCCTGGCGCCTGCACCCACGCCCCAGTTCGACCGCCTCCAGTCTCCGCACCATGACCGAGCGGCCCTGCACCATGCCCATCCTCATGCGCCCCAGCCACCGCCAGCCCCGGGTCCTGGGCCCCCGCCTGTTCCTGCTCATCTTGCAGCACCTCCAATACTGCATGGCCTACCGCCTCCTCCCGGTCCTCCCGATCCTCCCGCAGCGTCTCCAGCGCTGCCGCGCCAACTGCTGCCGCATGGTGCTGTGCCATGCGGGGTCCGACCGGCTGGCCGCTGCCCTCCCGCAGCCCGTCCACCACCGCCTGACCCACGCATGCCGCTACCTCCGCCTGCTCGTCCTGCGCGGTGCGTGGTGCCATGGCCGCGAGCGCAGCTGGGTCGGCAGCCGCAAGCGCCTGCAGGTGTGCGCGCAGGCCTCGGCTCGCTCCGAGCAGGCGGCTCGTTTCGTCGTCCTGCACGTCGATGGTGCCTGGCTCTACGCCAGGACCGCCACCACCAACTTCCCCTGCAGCCACAGGCGCGGTTGGTAGGGGAGCAGGAACGCACATGTTGACGCAAATGTCCTGTCCAAGCCCTGCTCCCCCTGCCATCCAATCCCTTGCCCTTAGCCCCCCCTCCACTGGCCCTCCTCACTTCCCCCTTGCACCCCCCTTCCCTGTCCCCTGCTCCTCCCTTGCCCCTCGCACCATCCGCCAAGTACGTCAGCTGTCGGTTGGCGAGCGCAACGTCGTCTGCGATGCCGTCCACCTTGTGCCGGATGCCTCCCAGCGGCTGAGACAGGTTGTCCGCCACTGCTGCCGGAATGTCCGTTGCAAGGGCCTTGAGGGTGCGCTCGTGGCGCCGCTCCTGCACAATGTGAGCAAGAATGCCAGAGCTCTGAAAAGGGCGTCCTCTGTTAGCAATGGTGGATGGTGGAAGGCCCAAGCCTCGCAAAATCCAGCGCCGCTCAGGAGTACTGGACAGCCAGGTTGTGAATGTCCATTGACCGGCAGCAAGGTGAGAACAGCGATAACGGCTCTATGCACTGTCGCAGTTTGGGCGGCTAGCTTGCTGTGCACCTGCCAACACGCCTGTGTTTTGCCCCGCGCCCCCCGCCATTCCCTGCACTGCAGCCCCCTCTGGGCAGACTCTGCTCCTGAATATGCACCCTGCTCCCCTTCGTCCCTGCCCCCAAAAGTCCCCTCCTTTCCCCTCCACGCTTCTCCCACCTCTGTTCTGGTGAGCAGCAGCGCCGCCATGGCCTTGCGCGCCTCCTTCTGCCGCTCCCTCTGCTCCTCCAGCTGGGCGTCGTGAGCGCGCTTCAACTCCGCCTCCAGGGCCGTTAGCGCTGCGCCAGAGGCCACCCGGTGGGCCGACACCTGCAGGCAATGCACCATGCCAGAAGCTCCTTTGCTTCAGCCAAAAAAGGAATGACAATTGAGGCTCCACCCCTGTGGGGTATGGGGGTGGGGGTGGAGACAAAAGTGCCGTATGTTGAACGCTATTATGTCAAGCACAGGGCCCCTTCCGCCCACGGCTCTCCCTTCCACACCTCGTCCTGTAGCTGTTGCTGCTGCTTCGCCACCGTCATTGCCTGCTTGGCGCTCTGAAGCGCAGCGTCGTGCGCCTCTGTCACACGGCAGCAACACCACGGAAGAGAGAAGAGGGATACAGGGAGGGTGACCGGCTTGAGAGAAGGCTCAAGGAGCAAGCTTGTTTGCAATCTTGCCAAGGGCACTACCAACGCCCAGTAGTCACGCATTGCCCACTCTCAAAACCCTACAGTAGCACACTTTGCCACAACACCAGCCACCCTTTGCAGCTTGGCCTTTCAACCCAGCTTCGACAAAGAGACCTGTTTTGTCGCGCATTGGCACCGCACCTTTCATCGCTGCAGCCTGCTGCGTGTGGTGTTGCTTGAGGGCGTCCAGCACGGCGTGGCTGACGTCATGCGTGGCGCCCCGCACGCCCTCCAGCTGCGTGTACAGCTCGCGGTACATGTCCCGCACCTCTGACAGCTGCGGCAGTACGAGAGCATGTGACAGGGGAAGGTGATCACGTCATCATTTGTATGGATGTGGCAGGGGCCAGGGAGCCATTTGTGTTTGCAAATGGCACAGAGAGCAAGGGCAACAAGTTACGCCTCTTCCTGGGTGTGGTTCTAGCTCGAGCGATAGCATTGTACGCAGCACACAGCAGCTGCAGCACCGCAGGCGCAGACCATCCTTTCTGCCACCTTCTCCCTCCCCCAGGCCCCCTTGCTCATCCTCCTCCCCCCCTCTCCCCCCCCTCTTGCAAGACCCGCACCTGCTTCATCTTCTCCTCCAGCGCCGTCTCCAGCGCCGCCAGCTGAGCAGCGGCAACAGCCAGCTGGTCCCTCGCCTCGGACAGCTCCCGCTCCTGCTTGGCCAGCCTGGCCCGAGCCTCGCCCAGCGCTAGCTCAGCGGCGTCCGCGCGCTTGGACTCGGACTCGAGCGTCGCGCGAAGGTCCTTCGACAGCTCCTCCTGCACGCATTGATCAAGCACATAATCATGACAGAAAATGGTGAGAGTACAGCACTCACACTGCTGTGGTCCCCCACCACACTCGCTTCCTGGCTCCTGCACCACCCTGCTCGCCCTCTGCCTGTCACCGGCAACTTGTAGCTGCAGCATACACTAACTGTGGCGATCCCCTACAGCCCCCTCCAACTGGCCTCACCCTGCGGTGGTGCCCTGCAGCCCCCTCCACTTAGGCCTCACCCTGTGCGTAAGCAGCTCCACGCGCTGCCTGCGCTGCTCCGCCGCCTCGTTCAGCGCCTGCTCCAGCCGCCGCTCAATCAGGACCATGTCCTGCTGCAGCTCGGACACCTGACAGTACAGGCGGGCCAAGAACAAGCGATCAAAGGCCAGACATCAATGGCTTGCTATGAGTGGTGCATGACCTGCAGCATACGCGTGATTGATGAACCTATGGTCCACTGGTTGATTGGAGTGAGCGATTCCTTGCACCTGCTTGTGTGCAACCTGCGTGTGCACGCAGCACTGATGCTGTTGCCCGCCCTCACCTTTGCCAGCAGATTACTCTTCTGGCCAGCCAGCTCCGTGACCTGGCCCTGCAGGATGTTGATGGTCTTGAGAGACCCGTCATCAGCCTGCAGTGCACAGGGTATCGAGGGGGTAAGCATCCGTGAAACGAGCCTGTAGCAGTTTCCAAGTACAGGCAGCAAGGGACGAGTGTCGAAAGCATGGCATCCTTTATCGTGGGATGATGTGGCACACCAGGGCAAGGGGGACAGTCTGCCCGCCTGCATCCCACCTAGGCTCACCTTGGCCCTGACACTGCCTCCTGCCTGACAAGGGCATACCACCTAGGGCATACCCTGATGATGTGTCCCCTGTGTTGTAAGAATGAACTGCGAGCCCGAGTGCCATACCACGTATAGTGACTACTCCCGCCCCAAGGCTGCCGCACAGCATTGCTATGTGGGGCGCACCTGCACGCAGGCGTTCTTTGACTCTGGCAGCTTGTACGCCTGCTCCGCCTCCTGCAGCTGCTCAGCAGCTGCCAGCAGCTGCTCTAGAGCTTCCATCTGGCGGATGTAACCAGGGAGACATGTGCAGCGTCAGACCAGGCAGCAGGCAGCACATGTCTGTCCCAGCCACGTACAAGCCGCAGAGTGCTCTCAATCCATGCTAATGTCCTGCGGTGGGCTTGGCATGGCAGTCATTGGCGTCAGGCTTGAACTGGCACAGACCTTGAGAGCTGAAAGATAGGGGGTTGACGGCTCTACCCCCAAACCCACAGCGGTAACAGCGTGCCCCTGTTCGCACCTGGGGCGCTGCCATGCGGCGTGCCCTCTCCAGTTTGCTGCCCCTCAGACCTCGCCTGGCGCCTGCTTCCCTGCCGCCGTCCCCTTTCCCTTCCGCTCCCCCAGCAGCGTCCTGGTCGCGGCCACCCGCCCCCGCCGAGTCCGGCGCGGCCGCAGCTCCTCCTGGCTCAGGCCACCCGGCAAGTGACGCGCAGGTGTTGAGGCCGTAGCGGCGCCATGAGGTCTTCTCGGTGAGCAACCGCTGCTCCAGCAAACCGCGCAGCACCTTGTTCTCCTGCAGCAGCAGCTCTCTGCAGCGGGGCAAGGGGCGAAAGTCAGTCAGGATTCACTGGTCACCTCCTTGAAACACCGCTGTCAGTGGCAACTGTGAGGTCAACAGACATGGAGCACATTCTAGGCTGCCAGAAAAGCTCACCTTGGACATCAGCCGTTGCTGCTGCTGCCTTACCTGGATACCCAAGCTGTCCCGCTCGGATGACGTCCATGCTGGTTGCCTCACCTGGACGCCCCGTACAGCCTGTCCCCATTGAACACGCGCTTCTCCAGGTCCTGCTGCAGCGCTGCGTCATCAACCCCAAAGCTATCCACCAGCATGGATGTTAGCGCCGCCTTCACTTTGTCGGCCTCCTGCGTAGCCAGAGGGGCCAGGTTGCAAGGGGAAGGCACAGCCGTGTGTCAGACCATGGGGCGAAGGGCGTATGGATTCAGTGAGCTGTTTGAGGAGACCTGGAGGAGCTTGAGGTGTGAGCCTGAGGTGTACGTGAGTGTTGATGGACAGCGTATGTGCTGGTCGAAATTGATCTGGCAGGGGTTAATGCTGACCGCTGTTGACATAGCAGGCAGGTTGTGTGTTGAGGCAGGTGCACTGAAGTCACTGTGTTGGTACGTAGTTCTTGCCTGGAGCTGCGCCTGCAGCTGCGTGTAACGCTGCAGCTTGGACCTGGACCGCAGCTCCTGCAGCTCAGACTCCAGCCTGGCAACGTTGGCACGCAGGCCACGCACAGCATCAGGGCCTGTGTGACGTTGGGGAACCAACATTGGGATGTGGTGGCCCGAGCATGCATGCAACCACGAGTGCATGGCCCGCTTGCATGGCACGCAGCAGCGGCGTCGCACCTCCCAGCGACAGGAACTCTTCGATTGTGGCCACCGCATACTTGGAGTGCGCCACTGCCACGCGAGAGGCCTTGCGCCACTTCTGCAACGCGGGCGGGTCGCGGTTCACCGGCGGCCGCGGCGCAGCTGGCCGCAGCGAGGGGCTCTGCATGGCAGCGCAACTGCCTGCTTGCAGATGTCTGTGCATTCGCTGTTGCCAGCTGTTGCAGCTTTTTTGTTGACCTCAACAATATTCGTTGACCTGGGAAATCATGAAGCTCTGTTGAAATATAAATTACAGAACATGCGCGTTTGCTTGAAAGAACACATGTTAGCATCTGTGAAGACGGTGATTACATGCAAAAACATTGAATGGCGCTCAAATGACGCCGCGGCCCCGGCTGCCCCCGGTACCCTGAGGCATGTGGGCCACCTGGCCATGGCCCTGCCGGTGCCCTGCATGCCCGCCTGCCTTGAGGGCGCCCCTGCGCTGCCACCAGCGCCGCCCGCTGAATGCCAGCGCCACCAGCACGAGCAGCACCACCGCCATCACAGCCAGCATGCCCCTGCGCAGCGGCAGCAGCAGCATGCAGGAACGTGACAGTCTACAGGGAACCAGAATGGCACCTGAGAGCCTTCAAGCAACCGATGGGATGACAAGTCAGAGGGCAAAGCACCATGGTAACTTAGGTCATAGTCCCTTCCTACTGGAGCTGCAGCCCTGCAGAGCAGGACATGGACAGGGCACGAGATGGAGGTGAGCACAGCTGCAGGGTGGGTTCACTGCATTCCTCGTCTTGCTCAGCTGTGTGCACATCTAAACCTACAGCCGCCCACTGGCAACATAAGCCCCCAGCGTGTGTAGCAGCCCACCACTCCTCAGCAACCACCACAAGCCGCCCATCCCACCAAGCCCGCATCTACCATCCCAACAACCCACCAAGCAAGAGCAGCCCATTCCGCCAGCCTAGCACCCACCAGACTTCCACCACGCTGACGCTCCATATTGACATCGGCGTGGCGCCATCGGCGGCGCTGACCCGCATCCACGGCGACCGGCCCGCCCCTGCCCTAGCGGCGGTTCCCTGCTGCTGCGGGAGATGGCTGGGCTGCGCTCTGCGTCCAAACAGCGAGCCAAAAATGCTGGCCTCCACCGCGGCTGCCTCCCGCTGCTCCTCCTCCTTTTGCGCCCGCGCCCGCTCCTGTGCTTGCCGTGCCCGCCGCTGCGCCATGAGTGCTGCCATGCGGTCCAGCCGGGACGGCACGCCGGCCGGGGGCGTGGGGTGCCGCTCTGCGACGCTGAAGTCCAGGCAGGGCATCGGCGAGGAGCTTGCCTCGCTGTACCGTCCCCTGGGGGTGTACTGCTCGCTGCTGCCTGCCAGCGCACAGCTCCACCAGGCGTCACCGGGGCTGCCGATGTAGCGGCAGTAGTCGTTGATCGCACCCTGGCACTGTGCGGGGGCAAGCGGTGGGCGGCGGCGGGCGGGCAGGACAGCGGCTCAGTGAATGGCAGATAGGAAGGGCAGCATGCTTTGAGGCATTGATCGGAACCCCTCCCAAAGGCTGACCGCAAGGCGGCAGTCGTGGGTGGTTGCCCGGCCGCGCTGTTGGAGCGTGAAACATGAAGTTGTGCTGCTGGGCTGTAGAGCTCAAGGGCTTTGCATCCCGAAACCTGCAGCTGTGATGCTGAGGCTGCAGAAGAGCACAACCAGCGAGAGATGTCTAGGGTAGGCATCCTTGGCCAGCCTACGGAAGTGTTTGTAATCCCCCACACCCGCACCCCCACACCCTTGCCTCGCCTGCACTCACCTGCACGTCGAACCAGCCACGTGGTTGGTTGGCGTACCCCAGGTCCCGCAGAACGTTGGGGTGCATGCGGCGCTTGACTATTCAGGCAGGGTACACGATAGGGGGCAGGGGCAGGTCAGGGTCAGGGACAGGGTGCATGACTGGGTACAGGTCAGGGTGCAGGACAGGGCGTAAAGGAGCAGCTGCAGGGTTGGACCAGTGTCTAGCCCAGCACATGAGCGCCGGCGCTGACGACCACCCCTGCGCTACTGCTCCAAAGGACAGCGCTAGGACCTCAAGCTACCGCCCTGCACAGCCTGTTTGTGTTGCGGCTGCAGCAACGTAACAGGCACAACACTAGCAGCCTATATGCATACATAGCTATGTATGGTACATACAAGGACATGCCAAGCCTTGACTACCTAACCTCCCCAGCCCCCGCACCGCCCAGTCCAGCACTGGGCGCTTTGTCCTCCCCAGCCGTGGCTTTTTGCCCGCGCAACCCCACCCCCCCAACAACAAACCCAAGCAACGTACTTGGCCAGGGGCAGGGCGCCTCAAAGCTGGTTGCCTCCAGGTACTGATTCCTGGCCGAGTACTGCTGTGTACCGCCGGCCAGGGCGCAGCTCCAGTACGGGTCCTCCTCGGTCCCGACGTACCGGCTGCAGCACAAGCATGGGCCAGGGCAGGGGGCCAGGGGCAGGGGCAGGGCAGCGTGGGGTGAGAGGTAAGGGTGCAGGGGCAGGGCAGGAAGGGTCAAGAGGGTTCATTGCGACTTACAGCCCTGCTCCCCCCTTTCGTAGGAGTAGTGAATAAATGCAGATATTTTCCCTCTCTACAGCAGCTTGTCACGCCTCAGCTGCGGCTGGTCAGCCAAGGGTGATCCACTTACCAGAAGTCATTGGACACGCCTTGGCACTGCGCGTGAAGCAAGCAGAAAAGGTACAGGAGCACACAACGTCAGTTGCTTACAGTTCAGGACAAGGAGCAATGCCAGACCGAGACCAAGGCACTGGTGTGGCACTTGTACGTCACACTTTAAGTGCGCCGGTTACGGTCTATGGAGCGCCACAAGCCTGCAAGACGCCTCTACGTAATAAAACATCGGCACCCAAGGTGGGTGACTGTACAAGCAAGCGCATAGCTTCGAGCCTCTGAGCTGGGAAGCTGGAATCCAAGAGCTGCAGCCGGCTTAGCTCCGTCTGCCAGCCCTCTCTCAAAGTGTCTGCTTGCACGTCCGTCCCCGCACTCACTTGCACATCATACCAGCCGGACGGTAGGTCAGGGTAGCCCTTGTCGGTGATTTGATCGTCCGCCATGCGTGGCTTATCTGCGCATGACCAGCAAAGCAATGCAGTACAAGGCCATTAGCGGGGCAAGTGTGCCTATTACCTCCATGCCAAGTGCCACTGTCTACAGAAGTCGTGTTTGACTCCATCCATCCGTGATACGCACGAGAGCCGAGTGTGTTAGCACGCCTGCCCCAGCATGGCTCCATTCAATCATTGCTCCCACCAAAGCACTGTTGTGTCGGCGATCAGACACAGCATCCTACACTGGCAGCAGGGCAGGCGATATTGCTCCCTAAGCGCTCCCCTTCAGCGACCTCCTGTGGCCCATCACTGCGCCAATGGAAGTTCACGGCACCTGCCGGGCGCAGCCAAAACGACAGCGACAGAGACCCCGCTGCAGCGTCCGCAGGGCTAGTAGACTGCACCCACGCCTCGCGTAGTCAGCATGACAACAGCCGACATGACAAAAACAGCAGCATGAACCCACAAAGTGAAAAGGGGTACTCACAAGTCCGTGGAGCCCCGCCTGCCGCAGCCGCAGCTGACGCGGCCTTGGCGGCGGCTCCGAGCTGCACGGCTGCACGCTGCACCGCGCCCGCAGAGCCCTGCCCCTGCCCCGGCCGCAGCCCAAACGCCGGCAGCTTCAGTGCACCTTCCCCGCCCTCGTAATCTGACGGGTCGTAGTTGCCGTAATCCGATGCCTCTCCTTCATCGTCGCCACCACCACTGCCGCCGCTGCCCTCGTCGCCATCACCACCGCCGTCGCCGATTCTGCCTGGTAGCACTGCACTCCCGACGGCAGTTGTGCCAGACCCAGCAGCAGCGGCAGCAGTGGCGCCGGCACTTGCGGGTGCACTGCTGCTTGCACTCGGACTTGCTCCTGGACCACTCTGACTGCTGCCAGCGCTGTTGCTGGAGCTTGGCGCACCCCCGGACGCAACCTGGGGCTCGGCAATATTGCCGCCACTGCCGTCGCTGCCGCCGCCGCTGCCACCTGCAGGTGCGCTTGCAGCCGCAGCGGCCTCGTCACTAGCTCGCCCCGGCCCTTCTCTACCTACATCCTGGCCCCCTTCTTTGGCCCCTTCCTGAGCCCCTGCATTGCCCCCTGCCTTGGGATCTCCCTTGGGCAGCAACGCCGCAGGGGCCACGCTGTAGTAATCCTCCACATCGGTGTCGTAATCGCCCGCCGGGTCCAGGCTGTCGCCCTCTGCCTCCCCAGGCCGAACAGCTTCCTTGAGTATAGCGCCTGCTGCTGCACTGCTGGAGTCCCCGCTGCCGCCGCCCGTGCCTCCACTGGTGCTCGCGCTGCTGCCGTCAGGGGCGGCTGAGGCTGTCGAGGCGGCAGCATCTGGCTGTATACTGCTAGCCTCAGGCTGTGTTGTTGCTACTGCTGCTGCTGTCGTTGCTTCTGCCGGCCCTGCTTCTGCCGCTATCACTGTTGCAGGCTTTGCTGCTGGTGTCGTCGTTGCCGCTGCAGGCTCTGCTGCTGCTGCCGTTGTTGCTGCAGGCTCTGCTGCTGCTGCTGCTGCTGCCAACCTTGCTGCAAGCTCTGCTGCTGCTGCCGCTCTCGCTGCAAGCTCAGCTGCTGTTGCCGTTGTTGTTGCAGGCGCTGCTGCTGCCGTTGTTACTGCTGTAGGCTCAGCTGCTGCAATCGCAGTCGCAGCAGGCTTTGCTGCTGCTGCTGCTGCTGCTGCTGTCGTCACCGCGGCGGCAGCACTAAGCTGTGCAGTATCCTCCCTTGGAGCCTCAGAAGCATACTCATACTCATGGCCGTTCAGATCATCGTAGTCAGAACCGGCATCAGGGTCGAAGCTGCTCTGCAGCAGTGTTCCCTGTGATGCACTGGCTGCATCTGCTGCCAGCCGGCGTGCCAGGCGGCTTGCATGCATGTGCTGAGTGGGGTCAAGCGGGGTATTGGCAACAGGTAGGACAATGCCTGCGGGTCCCGCATGCCCTGCATTTGTGTTCATCGAGGCTGGCTGCCTGTCATGCTGGTGTTGGTGCTGCATCTGGCATTTCTGAGCATGCTGCACTGCCTGCACACTGTGCTGCTGCTGGAGGATGCTGCTGCCATGTGGTAAGCGGGCAACAGCTGCATGCGCATGGCCGCGGTGCTCATCGTGCACCAAAGCCAACAGCAGCAGCGGCGCCAGCAGCAGTGGCGCTCGAGGCAACCTGCATTGGTGCGGCCAGTGACAAGCTAGCCGCTGCGCCATACGAGCAACAAGTTCATAAAGACATGATCAGCACTGCCCTCGAGGCCTGGCGGGTCATGGCCAACACGCGAGGAAGTGAGCCTATCAGCATCGAGGGGTGCGAGGCAACAAACCGGTTTGGCGTTACTTCCGCATTCATGCACAAATCAATTCGAAAACAGCATGGCTCGCCTTTGCAGCGGCATGAGAAGTGAACCATCAACAACACTGACGGTCATGTCCAAAACCTGCACTGGTGGTGGTGGCACCATGGCAGAGCATGGTGCGTGCTAGGAAACACAGCATTGCTACAATCCTGAAGGTCCTGTGTGCCCTTGCGGCGCCCTAGGGATTGTGAAATGGCCACAACCCCTGGCCATGCTCAAAAGCAGTCAGCTAGCTGCTCGTGGAATAAACGGAACAAAACTCTGCGGCCTCCTCGCTCCTCCTTTTCCAACCCTGGACCTGGGCCCTTGAACGGGTGGAGGATGTTACATGCTAAAGGCGCCAGACCCTTGCACCTCCCCTAAACCTGGCCCTCGCTCTCTGCGTCCGAGCTGCTGCTCGACTCCTCCTCCGTTTCCTCCGCACCGCCCACAACCCCGCCGCCGGGTCGCCGCCGCGGCCTGTGGGGCGGGCTGACGCCCCCTACAGCCCAGCTCGGCACCTCCTCCTCCTCTTCCTCTTCGCTACCGCTGTCGCTGCTGTCGCTGCTGCTGCTGCCGGAGGCG
>JAWZTI010000130.1:17810-53942 GCA_039880955.1 Chlamydomonas urium | reverse complement strand
GTGCAAGGTGTGGGTGGGGCGGCAGGTGCGAACACAGATACAAAGCACAGGTGTGGGCGGAACGTGCGCAGCAGCGGTTGCGTCAACAGCATGCCGAAACCAACACCAGCGGAAGGTGGGGAGCATCCCACCTCTCACGTTGTGCTCAAGTCAACCAAGGCGGTGCACACAGCATGATCCCACCTTGAGCCCCGGAACGTTCCGGAGCAGCTGCAGGATGTCCTCCCTCAGCCGCTGCGACGTCCTCGGAAACATGAGCTTGGCGTCAACGCTCCCCACGGGGCCTCCGCCAGGGCCCGAGCCGCTAGGCCCCAGAACCCCGGCTGCTGCAGCTGACGCTGGCGCGTGGCTCTGCTGCTGTGCAGCGCTGCCCACACTTGCGGGGCCAGCAAAAGCAGCACCTCTGCCCATCGTGGCCTGGCGCCAAGCAGCGGCGGCGGCGGCCGCAGATCCCAGAAGCTCTCCTGCCCTCGCCCCCGCGTCGTGCAGGGTAGGTTGGATGGCACCTCTGCCGCCCTGCGCCCCTGCACCCTGCACCCAACCCTGGCCGGAGCCCTTGGCTGCAACCGCCGCCCAGCCTGTCATCACCTTGTCGCCCGCCCCTGCGACAGAGGCAGGCCGTGCTGCACCCACACTGTTCACACTGCTGGCTGCCGTGGCATTCGCGCCCGCGTTCGCCGCTGCCGCTGCAGCGGCGGTGTACGCCGCTACAGCGGCGGAAGCCGCCGCCGCCGCAGACACGGAGACGGCGTTGGCGGCATCGGCAGCCGCAGCGCCGGGACCTGGGTGAGTGGAAGGTGCGAGGAAAGTGCTGTGAGCGCCATGCAGCCCCGCAGGGGAGGCCACGTTGCCGCCAGAGAGCGTGCGGGCGGTGGCGGCGGTCGAATAGGCTGCGGCAGCTGCACCCAGGGCACTGGAGTAGGCTGCCTGGGTGGGTGAGCCCATCACAGTGTGGTGGTGGTGGGAGCCAGGGGAGGTGCCTAGCAGACCAGAGCCTGGGCCTAAGCGCTGCCCACTGGCATTGAACCCCTGCCCTAGGCCCTGCTGCGGCGGCGGCGAAAGCCACTGCTCTGCAAAGCCATTCAGCCCCAGGCCGAACCCCAAACTGCTGTTTGAACCCGGGCGTTCCATTGCCAGCAGGGCGTCAAAGGTCGTCTCCGGCTCGGGGGGCCCATGCACCCCACAATCCTCGGAGGCATCGCTGATGGACGAAGGTGTGCAGTGAGGGCCGCCGCTCGCAACGCTAGCCGCCCCGGCGCTGGCGCCGCCCCCACTGCCTAGCCCGGCGCCTGCTGTCGCCGCTGCGGACGTGCTGCCTCCCCCTGCTCCCCGTCCAGCGGTAACGGCAGCCGCCCCGTAGCCCCCGCTGCCTTTGGTGCCCGTACCGCGGCCTGACCAGGACCCTGGTGCCGCTGTCCCGCCGCCTTGTACTGCCCCTGCGCTGGGGGAGCTGGAGCTCCACAGCAGTGACTCCAGAGCGATGGCGCTCTCAATGCTGCCCATGCTGCCCCCGGCCAGCAGCGCGGCGCACGCAGCGTCCAAGGCACTCGCTGGCGACTGGGGCAAGCCGCCGCTCATCCCCCTCCCCGCGCCCATGCCCGCCAGGTCAAACCCTGGGGGCAATCCGCCGCCGCTACCGCCCTTGAAGTTCGAACTGAGGTTTGAGTTCGAACCGTGGGCGGACGGGCGGTCAGCACTTCCACTGCTGGGCGGGGCGGCAAAGGAGTTGGCGGGCGCCATGCCACTTGGGGTGGTGGCGGTGCTGCTGGGCACGCTGCCGCTGGCCGCCTGTCCTGCCTGTCCTGCCTGGGCGTAGGCAGCTGACCGGAAAGTGTCGCTGCCTGCGCTGGACAGGCGATGCTGCGACGAGGTGGAGAGCGCAGGGACCAAGGAGCTGCTTGAAGTGTGAACAAGGCCCATCCCAGCTCCGACCCCCACACCAGAGCCCAGGCTGTGGGCGCTGCTCAGGCCGTGGGACGTGTGCGCAAGTGTGGGGGCGCCCCAGCAGCTCGCGACTTCGCGCGGAACGTGTGTCTGCATGGACGGCGACGTTGAGAACAGCGTGGGTGCGGGCGGCAGCGATGCTGTCGGGCTGGACGCAGGCGGGGCGGAGGAGAAGGGCGACGTGGACAGCTGAGGCGCGGCTGCCCTGTCGTGAAGGTGCCGGACAGGAGGGGAGCTGCCGAACATGCCAGTGGACCCTGCCCTGCCAGTCCCTGAGCCATAGCTGCCAACAGCCGCGTAGCTGTCCGCGGCAGTTGCATGGTAGTTGGTGGCGGCGCCCTGATAAGTCGCCGAGCCATAACTGCCGGCAGTCCTCTGCTGCTGCTGGCCTTCTGCCACAGGCACAGCGGCGGCGTGCCCGTGGGCAGGCTGCTGGAGAGTAAGCGGTGAAGGATGCATGCCGCTTGACGGCTGGAAGCTCCTGGCATATGCGGAGACCGTCCTCTGGGCACCCTGCAGTGACGGGTGGCGCTGCAGCATCGGGTTGGCGGGGGCTGAGCCACCTTGCAGCTGCACGGGCGCTGGCGTTTCGTATTCAAACAGGAAGTTTGGGAGCCCTGGGGACGGCGCACCCTCGTGAGGGCAAAGGTCACCCACGCCCATCGCAGCAGGGCCTCCCTCCAGTGCCCCACCTCCTGACCTTGCAAGGGGCAGCGAGGTGGGGCGAGCGCTGTCATCAGACGCTGGCGATGACGCGCTGCCGTTTGCAACCACCTCAGCGGCCCTGCTGGCGGCGCTGCTGCCACTGCGGGGCGCTGCAGGGTCCGAGTGAAGTGCGCCAGACAGCAGCTGAAGCCAGGTCAGCACTTGGGCAGGCAGCTCACTTGCCGCTGCACCTGACATTGGCCCTGAGTGCAGGCCTGCCTCGCTTGAAGTCAAGGCCTGAGCTGAGGTCAATGCAGTGCCGCCAGTGGACAGCTTGTCGATGCGCAGAAACACCACCTTCTCCAGCTTTCCTCTGCCCCCAGCGCCACTGTCCAGAGCTGCAGCAGCACCGTCGATGGGTTGGGCATATGTTGCAGCTGGCACGTCCCTGAGCTTGAATGGGCCCTTGAACGGAGGTTGGCAGAGCAGCTCCTCAAGTCGGGTGGTGCTGGTGCGCGGGGCGCTGCCGCTCCTGCCGTGGTTCACTGGGCCGCCCCATGCAGCAGCAGCGGCGCTGCCACCGTCAGATGCACTTGCGCTTACGGCAGGCCGCCGAGGAGAGCTCTCCAGCGCCGATAGCCGCTCCCGCAGCCTCGTGTCACCGCCCGCCGCCAGCGCCTGCAGTCCAACGAGCAGCTGCGGCAGGTCAAGGCTGCAGGGCGGCAGGCCCATTGCGCCGACCGGCTGGAAGATGAGCAGTACCGAAGCAGCCAGTGCGAGGTACGCGTCATCGTCCGAATTGTACTGCGTCCAGGTAGCCAGCGCACACTTGAGCAGCGACGCCTCCATACCGCCCACACCTCCCACACTTCTGCCGTTCAGAATGGAGATGGCAGGTGCTTGCCCAGCAAAGCCCGACCTGCCAAGCGAAATCGGCCAGGATGGGGTAGAGGGAGAGGCGGCGATAGAAACCATGCCAAGCAGCCCTGGCGTTGGTGACCTGGCGCTGGTTGCAGCGGCGGCAGCAGCGGCGATGGCGCCCACGGGCATGGGTGCGGCAATTGGCAGCGCTGGCCCCACACTGCAGCGCCTGAACAGCTCAGCCGTGTCTAAACGAATCAGCGTGGAGCTCCAGGCATCCCTGTGAGCGCCAGCGTCTTGCTGTGCATCGCCGGTGGGTGAGGATGGGGAAGCAGCAGCTGCGGTGGTGGAGAAGGGCAGCAGAGAAAGGTGTGCTGGAAGCATGCCATGCTCCGTACGAAAGATGTTCTTGCAGGCTGGGTCCTGGGCGAGCGCTGCACATATGGGCGAGTCGGTGCCAGCTGGCCTGGCGGTCCAGGTGGACCATATGTCGCGAAGGCGGGCGCCAAGAATCTCATCACAGTGCGCCAGCCGCAGGCGCCAGTCTGGGTCTTCCAAAAGCAGCATGGCCAGCTCCCGCCTGCATGGTGGACAAAGCAAATGTGCACTGAGACATGCTGGAGATGCGATGGGTGTCAGTATGATCCTGGCACATGCATGCAGCTGCACAGTAGGCTGCGGCGCTGTGTGCCGCAAGCGGGCAGAAAGGATTCAATTCTAGGCTGAGCTAACGTTTCAGCGACAGCTGCTGGTGCCGCAGCAGCGAACGCCATCGCAGGCTTAGCATTGCAACGGCGGTGGCAATTGGTCGTGAGGCTTGCAGTGCGCTTTGGTTGCAAGGTTCGCACACCCTTTCGGCGACAGCAAACCACTCACTTGAGCGTGTCGGCCGTGCTGCTGCCGGGCCACAGGCGTGACAATGCTGCCCTCACACCGCCCGTGTCCAAAGCTGGCGCTGATGTTGCAAGCCTTATGTTGCTGCCAAGTAGCTCCAGCATCCTGTCCCGCTTGCGTCGCCGTCTGGTCTATCAGGACTGTGCGTAGAATGCCGTAGGTAGCGTGCTGTGGCAAGTGGTGCGAGGGGGTAAGACAAGGGCTTCTTGTCAGAAGGATGCAGATGCAGCGCAGGGCAAGGCGCTTCAGCCGATTGCTTGCGTGAGTTGCTATGGCGCCAATTGCTGCGGCGCATGTGGTGGAAGAAGGCGCGCTGGCAGCGAGAGGCCACCAATAAATCGGGGAACGCGCCCTGCCCACAGCCTCGCTGCTCCGTGCTTCTTCTGCACGTTCCCGATTGTTGCTGATTCAAGCAATCTCCTATGTTCTGTGCCTACGCGGCAGCCACGCTGATTCGAGTATCGCCCAATAGCGTGCGTCCCTGCTGCTTTTCCCAGTGCTCACCAGTCCTGTAGCTCATTCGCGGGCTGCCTGCGCAGTGGTATGCAATGACGCAGGCGCCAGGTGGTGTGGTGCCGAAAGTGCAGGCTGCAACAGCCCTGGGAAACAGTTCTGAAGAAAACAAGTGTGGCTGCACAACTTCGGCCCATTTGCGCAGCAGAAGTATTGTCGCTATGCTAGAGCAGGAGCTTCTCGGGCTGCCGGCACGTGGCGTGGCCAGCGAACTAGAATCACAGGTGTGTTTGGCAGCTGCTGCTCAGTGCGCATGGGGCCAGATCTCTGCCTGCTGGGAGCCTTCAACCTGCATGCTTGGTCACGCCATGCTTCCAGCTGCCGGGCTTCAAGCCATGTTTTGGCGGCGAGGAGCTGCACCGAGCGCTGGCAGCGCTGACAGGCGACGTTGTGGGTGGCACCATCAAGGTGGGGCACCCGGACCGCATGGGCAATTGCATGGCTGATTCAGCAAGCAGCAAGCTCGTGTACACGGCAATGCCACTCAAGGCATCTTTTGCACCTTTAGCTTGCAATCTTGCCATGGCACTTGCCACCCTGTGCCCCGCAGCTCGACTTTGGTGATGGCATCACCCCCAGCACGGCGCAGCTCAGCACACTGTCCCTATCCAGGCAGACGTCGGCAAACAACAGGCACCATCAGCAGGGCTCAAAGCATGACCTCCCCTTCCTACAGGTGCAAGGATCAGGGCATTACGTGGGGTGGGGTGGGAATCTGCTGTTCAGACTTGCTTGCATGTGTTGGCGATTTAGGACAGTGCTTCAAATCAGCATGCAGCTGATTTCTAGCTGCCACCACGCCAAGCGTACCCTGGCTTCGGGGCTGCTCCATCACAGCAGCATCGCCATGGGCAGCAGCTGCATGCAGATGTCAAGCTGTGCACTGCTACTGCAACCAATTAGGTATCAGTCGCACCGTGCCTGTCTACATCGACGCCACTGTCCCCAGCTATAGTCAGTCGGGGGTCAGCTAGGTGTCATGCACGCTGTGCTCCTCTTCATCACCCACGTACATATATGTCTGTGCATGCAGCTCAAGGACCTGCATGCAGCGGCAAAGCTGTATGATGCCGCTGCAGCCCAGCTGGGCACCAGCGCTGGGGTGTACGACCTGCACTACAGTCATGGCCTAGTACTGCAGGAGCTGGCCAGCAAGACCGACCCGAGTGGTACAGAGCACCGGCGGTACCTGGAGCAGGTGTGTGGGGCAGGGAATGTGGGTCACGGTGGCTAGGCTCAACAATGGTGTCACAGGCGAGGAGGGGCACCAGAGGAACTGCCATGGCATGCTTGCTGGAAGGGGTGTGTACTGCGCAATGCTCTGCGCAGCATGTGGCAACTGACTTATCTTGTGAGGCAGGGTGGGTGTGCATGCAAAATACAACACATACAGTCTGTCTCATCAACTCTGGATGTCTTAGCTGTACGTCCTGCAGGCATGCTCAGCATGTGGCGGCGGTGCAGCAGTTTAAGCTAGCTGCTGCTGCCTTTACACGCTGCCCTGATGCCCTGATGCCCCACCTCCACAACCCGCAGGCCTGCGCTGCGTACGAGGCGGCAGCAGCGGTGCGGCCCAATGCCTCAGCCGCCCTCTACAACTGGGGCGTTGCTCTCAGTGACCTGGCACGCGTACTCAAGGCAGCAGCCAGCACTGCTGCACAGCACCAGCACCAGCTGCAGCAGCAGCAGCAACAGCAGGCGCCTAGTGTTACACCGTCCAAGGGCACAACAGGCGGCGGAGCAGCTGCACAGCAGCCCTCTGTGCATGGCAAGGCAGCAGGGCATGGGCAGGGTGCAGGGCCTGGGGCGGCTGGCGCAACCTCAAGGGGCTCGGACGGCAAAGGGCCGGACGCAGGCGCGACAGGCGAGAAGGCGCTGGGGAGCTACGTGGCAGCTGCGCGGAGGTGCCTCGCGCTGGCATCCGAAAAGTACCGAGAGGCGCTGACCTACCAGCCCTGCAACCCCCAGGTGCGTCTCTCAACACTGTTAGCAGGCTAAGGCATGTCCTTTTCCATGCAACAGATCTTCTTCCAGATTTACTTGCTGTTACCCATGGCCTCCACACCTACCTTCACTGACCCCTGCATTAAGGCCTCTTGCCATTTCTCTTGCAATACGCCGTCAATGCTTTCTTCTGGTTGTGCGTGCAGGCGCTCAACAACTGGGGCCTGGTGCTGCAGGAGGTCTCAGCAGAGGCTGAGTCCATGGCGGAGCGTGATAGGCTGGTGCGCTTTGCGCTGGAGAAGTTCAGGCGAGTGCACAGTGGTGTGAACAAGAGCACGACCGTGCTGTGTGTGTCCAAACCTTTACACACTTCCCTGACCTTCCACGCCGACGTGGCGCAGGTGTGCGGTGCGCATGCGCCCCGACTTTGACCGTGGGTGCTACAACCTGGGCACTGTATGCTACAGCTACGCCTGCACGCTGCAGTCCGAGCTTGCCTCCCAGTACAGAGGCATTCAGGTGTGATCAGCCACAAGACAGAAGTGGGCTGCAGGTCGAATAAGAGAGCCTCATGGTGGTGTTCATGGGCCGCGAACTCCTTTCTGTAGATGGTTTTGGCATCATGAGGTGACTACGGTATTGCATGAAGAAGGTGGCAAGGTCAACTGCTGACGTCACCCATGCCTGACCCCACAGGTGTCGTCGCTGGACGCTGAGGGTCAGCGGCTGTGGCAGGCGCGCGAGGCCGAGGTCCGTACCGCCTTTGCCACCGCGGCGCAGTACATCTGCCTCGCGTACGCGCTAGCGCCGGTGGGTGTGCAGGGGTCGTCACAAAGTTAGGGATCATTTTTGTTCAGGCTTGTCACGACCTTGCGCAATCTTGGCATCAGAGCAAGAAAAGCTTTTCAGCACTTCACAAGTGCACCCCTCGCCATGCAATGTCACATTGCTGCACACACACTCCCTGGACCTCTCTGCTGCCGGCCGCAGAAATGCACCTCCTCCGGTACTGACTGCCTCTTGCCTCTCGCCCAGCCCTTGAGGCATTATGTTTACCACTGCTCCCTCGCCGTTGTGCATGCCTGGCGGACAGTCTCTCGCCTCTGCCACGCCCACCGCTGCGATGCACAACCCACTTGAAGCACGCCCAGGGCCATTACTTGAACCACTGCTGCTTCACCCTACCAAACCTTTGCACCAGGCCCTCGTTCCCACTCACCAACTTTTGCGCCCCTGGTTCCCCCCTCCCACTCTCGCCACCTGCCCAGGGCCGTGACGTGTACCGCCGGTCCCGCGCGCTTGTGCGGTCCATGCTGCCGCTACCCTTCCTGCGCGCCGGCTTCCTGCTCGCCCCCATCCCCGCGCCGCCCACCCTCGCCGCTTCAGCTCCAGCCAACTCCCACCACTCCTCCCAGGCCTCAGGCCCCTCAATAGCAGCCCCCTCAACAGCAGCCCCCGCTTCCTCAACGCTGGAGGACGTCTGGAGGCGCGACTGGTTTGTGCTGGACCACCTCTCCCTGAGGGCCGTGAGCGGCCTGGAGGGCGCACTCAGCGCCACCGCCGCCATCGCTGCCGCCCCAACCGGCAGCTCGACGGCCTACCCCGCCACCATCAGCGCTCCCGGTGGCGTCGCCGGCTCTGCTGTGGTCATGGCGGATCACGCAGGGGGTGCGCCGGGCTACGCAAGTCCTGGCCTTGTCCGCGGTGCAAGCGGTGATGTGCCCACGCTGCTGGCTGTTGCGCTGTCAGACGTCGCTGCAGTGAGGCGGTGCCGCGATCCGACGCTGCCGGGGCATGGCGTCTGGCTTCAGCTGCACAGCAACCCACTGGGTATCTACCTGGTGAGTAGGAGTAGCAGTGTGGTTATTCAACACTGCTGGCAAGACACAACATGTAACGGGACGGCCAGGCTCTGTTATACAACAGTCGTGATGCAATGCTGCAAAGGCTGACATGCTTATGGAGCGCTCAGATTGAGACTGCTGAACACTAGCAGATGAAGCACAGCCCTGTGGCTCACTCACCAACAGGAGGCTGCGCTTCAAGATTGACAGGCTGATGAGGTGACTATGGGAGGAAAGCTGTGCCTATCCGCGCCTGAGAACTCTGTCCTGCCCCTCATGGATGCAGGCTGCGGATGGGGAGGAGGCGGCTGATGTGTGGACGGACTGTCTGCTGCTGGCATCCCACATTGCCCAGGCCCGCGGGGAGGATGCCCTGGCTGATGCTTTATCGCCATCCTAGCAACAGCATTTAATTACATGTGGTACAAAGGAGTAACTGTTGTGCAACTCAAACAAACTGCTGATGCAGTGCCCATGTGACATGTGTTGGTGAGGTTGAAGCTAACAAAGCAAGCAACAGTCACTTTTACCGGAGGAACCCGGACGTTTCCGTGTTACGTGGCGATGCCACTCTGCCTAGTCAGTTGTTCTGATAAAAAGCATGTTGTGCTGGTCAAAGCAGGAAGCCCCTCAAAAGGCGTTGGTATTGATTTCAGCAAAGTGCCAATTGGCAATATGGTATGTTGTAACTGCTGGCTTGTGCTTGTGCACTCAGAACGACTAAACCGTTGGGACCCCCCACACATGTGCAGGAAGGTCACACCTGTGTACAACGTGCTCTACTTTCAAAGGGATGCGGCAGGTTGCGCACGTGAATGCATTCTGCTCCATAGGCTCGTAGTGGCACCAAGTGACTCCTTGGTGTGTGCAGAGAGGCAGAGCAACGCCCTAAATGGGGCTGAGAGCACTGCGGGAATGTGCATGATGTAGTGCCGCAATGGCATCAGGTGCGCTCGTGATCGGTACTGTGCCGAGGTGATGCAGTACATGCAGGTAGCTAGGGTGGCCAGTAGCTTGGCACCAAGTCGTTTGTTTTCTCCCCAAGGGGGATCAAAAGCATGTCACCTAGCAAAAGGGAAGCAACAGCATCAAAGCCTCTGTGGGCGGCATGTGTTGCTTATCCAGCCGAATCTGCTGGAAACATGAGTCGTCAGGCAAGGGGCGGTGCCCTTGTCAGTGTGCATCACAGGCGAAGTGGCTGTGGCAGAGGGAGGGCTTTCTCTGCACTTTGTGAGCCCGCCGACCCGCCCGGCGGATCCCGGACGGGTCACGTGGCATGCAACAGACAGTTGTTGCTAAGCACCTGTTTGTAAACAACACACTGCGACCCCACCCTCACCTGTTGAAGTTGCAAGAGGAGCGCATGTTGAGGACTCGGTGCGCCCTTAATCCCCTGCCCTGAAGGGTGACGGCGTGTCACCCTGAACTATCAGCGAGGGGCCCAGGCCAAAGAACCCATGATCTTGCGCTGTGCTATTACTCTCGTGCCAGCCTGGGTGCCTAGTGCTACTCCGCGCCACAGCAGGCCATGATGCAGCATTGCGCACTGGGGCGTGGTAACAGGCTTATGATGGTCATCACCAGCCATGACGTGCCGGCTGTCTACTAGTAAAGCAGTTGTTATTGGCGCTGCATGCATAAACCACCACCTGCAGGCACTTGCACCAAGGCGCACGCGGCGCCAGCTCATCCCATACCCGCCCTCTGCGTCGGCGCTCGCAAACAACAGCTGTAGGCGAGGGAGGAGGACGTGTTGAAGCATGGCCAGCGTCTGGCACAGTGCGTGACACGAAGCGCTTGACAGTGTTGTGCTGGCCTCCATAGACCCGATGCCAGTGCACGAACATGCTACAGGCTGATTGTTGTGGGCAGGGATCCGGCTGTCGAAGTCGATTGGCAGGGCGAGCGCGAGTCAAGCGGCCAAGGGGTGTAACCTGTCTTGCGCAGCATGTCCAGCAGGTTGTCGAGCGTGGGAGTGCTCTGCCCCACCTGGGGCTCACTGGCTGTGCGCGTGGCCTTGGTGAATGTTCCCAGGCCCCCCAGACCCAGCGACTCTGCATTGCGCACGGCGCTCATGCAAGGCACTGTGGGCGACGTGGGCCTGATGTCGATGCTGGGCATTGTTGGCAATCGACACAGGTCGCCAAGCTGCTGCAGGCTGACCTGACCCTGCAAACCCGCCTGCCCCTGCTCGCTCAGCAGCACAGACTGCCCCAACAGGCCACTGCTGCTGCCCATGCCAGCAGCTGATGCCAAGACCAGGTTCATGCCTCCGAAGCCTGTTCCGCTACGGCAGCTGAGCTCATGGTACTGCTGGATCGCCGCAGCCAGGGGCGAGCGGCTCGCGTCAGAGAACACCGCAGTGCGTTGCTGCTGCTGTACTAGCTGTGCCTGCTGTTGCTGCATCTGTTGGTTTGCTGGTGCCTGCAACAACACCAGTCTGACAGTGTTGTTGATACCTGGCTGCTGCTCAAGCTGCATTGATGCCATCAGGGGCTGAGCCATTGTTTGCTGCATGCTCCCGGTGTGGGCACCGATGCTGTTCAAGCTAGTGCCGCTCAGGCCTGCCTGTGACAAGCCTCCAGGCACGCCCAGTAGCAGGGGGGCCTGAAGGCTGGGGAAGCTGTGCACAGAGGACAGCCCCAGCTGAAGGTTTGGCTCATGGGATGCTTGGGAGCGGCTCGCCAGCTGCGTGAGCAGCAGCTGCTGAAGCTGAGCGTTGTCATAGCAGTCCACCGGCTGGGGCATCAGCGCCACAGCAGGGGAGCCAGGCAGCATTTGCGAGCAGCTGCTCTGCAGCTGCAGCTGACTGCCCAGCGATCCCGCCTGCATCAGGTGCGCGACAACTGCAGCGCTGCTGCTGCCGAGCATGCTGCCCCGAACATTTGACATGTCTGACAGCTCAAACAAACCTGCCTCTGAGGTGAAGGTCCTGACCAGCGGGCTGCTGCTGGTAGGGCTGCTTGTGCCTGAGCCAGGGGAGGGCGACGAAGGCTTTGATTGCTTGGTGCGCCTTGCCTGGGGCGCCCGGTTCTTGAACCACAGGTAGAAGGAATTGCGATCGATTCCGTACATTTTTTCGATGGCTTGGCGGACCTGCAGCCTCAAGATAAAGACGCAGTGAACAGGTTGCATAATCACGCCGGCAATTACCACCAGGGGTCAGTCACCATGAAACGAGGAGTCACACTTGCAGTCCCCCACGCACCGGCTGCTGTACTCTGCTCATGATGTTGTTGACGTCGATGCATCTGAATGCACACACCAAAAGGTCCATAAGTTTGGATCACAGATTGGGCAGCCCAGAATAGGCAACCATGTGACAGGCTGGGCCAGGCAAAACACTGCTCGTATTGAGAACTCATGCCAAGACGAAGACACCCACTCACCCCGCCAGCGCATACATCACAGCGTGCTGCTTTGGGGTAAGAGCGAGGACCGTAGAAGCGTTCTTGCGCCCCTTTCCCAGGCCGTGCCTAGGCTTTCTGAACGCAAAAAGCTCGCACACGTCGCGCCCCGTGTGCCGGCTGAGCACCTGGGCAAACTCATCCTGCACAGGGCATGCATTGCACATCACGAGGCAACGGACATACGGACATGGTAGGACGTTCAGGCGAGGTGTCCACAACATTGGCAGCGGCAAAGCGCGCAGGCGCTGCACAGGCTGCAAGGTTACACAACTGCGCATGGCCCTCCCAGCGCACCTGGCTCATTGGGCGTTGGCTGGCCAGCAGCCGCGTGGCCTGCACGCCGTCCTCTGAGGCCTCACCGTCGGAGAGCAGCCCAAGGCCAAACGACGTCATGATTGCGCGCGCGCGGGGGAGCTCTGCGGCAAACTGTGCGGGAAAGTCGTGGTGGTGTGGACGCGAGCGGTGTGGACAGAACTGCCGGTCCGACTAAGAACTACCGCTTTATGGGTGGCGCATGAGGCGCTGAAATGGTCCGTTCAAGGCCGCTGGAAGGGCCTGGGGAGCGCATACGCAGAGAGCTGCCAAATCGCCATGACACCTGGTTGGTATTGCTGCGTCGGAGGTGCGTAGGAGGAGCAGCAGGTGAAACGCGCTGCACATGTGCGAGAACTCTCAGGCGGGCGGAACGCGGGGCGCTGTTGCTGCACCAAACGATGACATCAGGTGCATGGGGCTGATTAGCTGCCCCAAGCTGATCAGCGGGACCACCCTGTGCCTCTTGCGCAAGGGCGGGCAATCGCTTGGGTCAGGTCCCTTGCACAAACACGCGGCGTGCTCACCTGCCGGACTGCATCTTGCGCGGTAGCTAACACCCGGTGGGTTGTGGCAGCGGTCTCTTACAGGGGCTGCAATCGGCAGCTCAACCCCCCCCTCCCCGATGCCAATGCCTGAGGTCACTGATCCCATGCAGGCATGGCAGGCATGTGCACCATTCGTGGACAGCATGCATGGGAGGCTCCAGGTCAGCGCAAGGAACGCGACCGCGTTCGGCAGGTCAGCATATGCACATGCCCCTGCATCACTCAAGTGACTTGCTCAAAAACTTGCTGAGCACCTTCAAACTTTGAAGCTTGCAGTAGCACGTAACACAACAGCCTCGTCAACAGCCACAACACTACAGGCAGCCTGGTCAGCTGGTGTGCGCATGCGCCACCTGGTAAGCTACTTGCGGTGGAAGGTCCGCAATTGAACAAGGGGCCAGACAAGAACAGATGTGGAATTTCCACTCTAGCTGGCCAGCGAGAACCATTGCCAGCCGTGGCCCACGGACTGAGGCCCATGCTATGTGGGCGTTGCAACTCCGCGTCCATGGTTGCAGGGGTGGCCACCCCCGCAACCTGCCTACTCGATCGAGCGTATGCTGAGGATGCTGAGACCTTGCAGCTGGGTGGAGCCATTGTTGGACTGAATGCAGGACACAAGCGCCTGAGGGCTTTGGGTCCAAACATGGAGCACTTGGGGTCATGCGATGTCATGGCCTGGCCTCAGCGTTGCAAGCATGCCAGCCCACCTCAGGTGCCAATGGTAGTGCAGCAAAGGCGGAGCTGCGGCGGCAACAGCAGGCAAGTTCTCAAGCGCCTGAGTGCTGAGCAGCAGCCAAATGCGGTCAAGCAAACATGCATCACATCAGTGGTCGGATGATGCCCACATCTTTCAATCCATGGTCTTCAGCCCAGAATGGCCATTCTCCGCTCGGTCAGCCTCCGCGCATGCTCCGGGCGGCGGACGAGCGCACAGCGCTGGTGGCGTGCCTGGAGGGCGTCGTGCAGGCGCTGGGTCTGCGCGGTGACGCGCCCCTGCCGGCCGACGCCGCTCGGACGTGGTGCGTGCGCTTGCCTCGGACGCGGCTATCCAGCGTCCCGCGCATACACTCGTCCTCACGCGGAGACGGTGCTGCTCCTCTTCGCGCACGCAGGAGCGAGTACCAGCTGCTGAAGCACTTTGGGCAGCGCATCCGCCGTGGCATGGAGAGTGCCCAGGTTCACGCAGTCGATGGCCATGCCAGCAGCGGCAGCGACCACCGTGGCAGCGACCGTGAGGGTCAGGTGCCTGTAGGCAGCTGCTGTCCCCAGGCAAGCGCTGCAGATGTCAGTCAGCTGACGGTACCGGCAGCTGACTGTACCGCCAAGTGGCTGCCATCACTGACCCGCCTGCAACCGGTCGGCGAGCCAAGGCAAGCACTTTGGCAGCAGGGAAAGAAAGAATGAAAGAGCTACCTTGGGGCGGCAGCAGCGCTGTTATAGCTGATGCAGCCCCGCACACCATCCCATTGCTCAGGTCACGCTGCGCTGCTCCTCACAACTCCATGCTGCTGGCATGATGAGGAGCTCACCAGTGCTCATACAGTGCCGTCGTGCTTCCTTCGCTGCCCGCAGGGTGCGCGTGGTGTGCTTCCACAGCGCTGGCTGTGCAGAGGACATGTTCAGCTCTGAGGGCACGGGCACGCGCAGGGCACCCAGCCCCTTGCTGGTGAGGAATGGGCACAGTGCGCTGTGCTGAATCAGGCAGGGCAAAAATGTGTACACAGGGCAGCCAGATCCCTGCTGTAAAGGACTGGGACCAATGTTCCTTTTGGAGGAGCGCTTCACATACGCGAGTCAACCAATCAGCAGCTGGTCATGACCACTGCGTCCCGACTCGCCCAGACACTGCTTCGCTCCCTGCTACAGGAGTGGTGCCGGGCTCACAGCGCAGAACTGCTTGCGGTTCAGGCTCCCGGGCGAGGGACAAGGCAGAAGGAGGCGCCCTGCACCAGCGCCCTGGACCTGGCACAGCAGGTGCTGCTGGTGCTTGGACACAGGCTGCAGCGCCCGGCAGCAGCGGTGGCGGCATCGGCAACGACGGCGACAGCAGGCCGAGCGATGGGCGCCACGGGACTGACAGCAGCAGCTTCAAAGAAGGGGTCCAGTGCCTGTGAGGCGGTGCCCTGGGTCATCGTCTCCCATAGCATGGGCTGCTGGGTTGCGTTTGAGCTGCTGCGCCTGGCGCGGCAGACCGGTGAGCATGAACGGGCTGCAGGGGGAGTGGCATCATAACAGCAACTGGCCAAGTCTAGATGTGAAAGCTACTGAGCTTAGCAGGGGGTCATGGCAAGCGTGTCGAGGGTTGTGCTTAGTACATGACAGAGGCAGAGGCAGGTCAGGGATGCAGGCCGGGGGTGGTGGGTGCAAACTGATCTGCGGCTTTCGTTGCGGCACCTGGTTGAGGAGAATGTATGAGCAGGGCATTCAGGTTGGTCAAAGTTGCTTGGGTAACAAAAGGCAAAAACGCCCAAGGTGGTTCGGTAACAAAAGCAGGCCTGTTAGCAGTTATGACTGCACAAGGGCGTCACGTGTGGCGTTCGCTCTGGTTGTTGCTGCAGGCCTGCCCATGCCTGCTGCATGGTTCATCTCGGCCATGCCCGCCCCTGACATCCCAGAGGAGGAGCGACCCTGGAACCAGCAGTGCCACCTGGACGAGGAGTCATTCATGGTGAGCGGGGGGGCAGGCTCTGCTAGCTCTGCCTACCAGCGCGAGTCTGCGCTTTGATTCTCTCATCGCCTGCCAGCCCCAGCTTGAGCGGGAGGTCTTGCTCTGGTCATCTCACGCAAGCGTGTCAAGTTTGCGACACCATGAAAGAGAGTACCGCTGTAATGCTGCTCTGTTGCCTGGCGAAGGCGGAGTGCCGCGCCTGGGACATCAACGAGGTCGTCTTCACACCTGGGATGTGGCAAAACTACCAGCCCCTGCTCAGGGCCGACTTCATGGTCTTCGATCAGTACGTGTATCACCCACTGACTCAGGCTCCACACGGCGCTGCAGCTCCTGCCTGCAGCCAATCTGAGGCTGGCCTTTCAGAGGAGTCGGATGCTCAGCCTCCGTTTGCCTTCCCCATTCATACCTTCTGGGGCACCCAGGACGGACGTGTCACCCAGGCCATGGTGCAGGTAGGGTGCGCTTTCAGCGGGCTGTTGAACAATGGTCAACACTGACCAATCAGTCAGTCATTGCAACAGCTGTCCTTGCAGTGACGTTGTGCGTCCTGGCATGCAGCACCACACAGAGCCTGGCCTGACACAGTACCCTCCAGCGTTTGCTGCCAGCCTCCTGGTATGCATTCGCTGAGCGGCGCCTGCCCCACCCTGTCCTTTCAGGAATGGCAGCGCTTCACATCAGGGCCCTTCTCCTGCACCAGGATCGAGGGCAACCACCTGTGGCCGCTCCAGAAGGAGGCCAAGGCTGTGTGGCTGAGCAAGGTGGTGGAAGGCCTCAGAAAGCTGTTTGATTGAGCCATGCAACACACTTTAGGTACGAGTCATGATTCGGGGACAAGTCGACGTTGTACAGTGTTTGATGAAAATTCTTGCAAGACAGCAGCATGATGTTGTTGCCCGACATCAATGGTTGGCATGTAGGCCCACATGTAAACAACATCTGAATGCCTTGTGAGGCAATCACGCAAGACAACCCAGCAGACCCGGCCAAAGGAGCGAAACCTTGCGTGTCAATTCTTATTTTCCACCAGTTTTCTCGACTTGCGACAGCAGCTGGTTGCAGATGGTCAGCAGCTCCTTGTTCTCTGCAGCGCCCGCTGCCACGTCCTTCCTCAGCTGCAGATACGTATGATGCAGAGGGGAAGTTGGTCAAAGATGACAGCGGTGTGGCGCTGAGTGCGGGCAAGGTGCTGGTACGCATGGCTCTGCTAAGCGCCCAAGCATCTTGTTCAGTCCTTACCAACTCATGCAGCCTGCATTTACGAAGACTGTGCCAAGCAATTGCGCTCAACTCCCCTACCTGTGCAGCCTGAGCCTCTGCTTCTTTTGCACGTGACATGGCTGCTGCCAGCTGTTGGCTGAGGGTGTTGCGGTCCTCCTGCATGCGCGTCATGGCTGCACTCAGCGCCGACGTCTTGCCTTCAGACTCCGCAGCAGCCTTGCGCTGATTGACCTTTGGGGTTTGGTAAGGGCAGCGCAAGGCACACAGCTTTAACAACTGAGCAAGGAAACGGGAGTGCAAGGCACACAGCTTTAACAACTGAGCAAGGAAACGGGAGTGCAAGGCACACAGCTGTAGCAAGTAGGTGCAGAAAGTGCAGAGCACAAAATTTGAGATGGCTGCACTGAGCGAGGGCTGCAACCAAGCCTTGTCACACTTTGAAAATCGTTGACAGTACCTTGCTCCTCAACATCCATCTTGTAACCCCCGCCCTCCTACTCCCTGCCCCTGCTAGCGCTTACATGGCTTTTCCACCGGTGGCGCACTTCAGAGCTAGCGCCGCCTCTGAACCTGTTGTCCAAGGCGAACTCCGGCGCAGTCCCCCTGCCATCAATACTTGCTTCCCTTGCCTTATAAACTGCTGCTCTTGCCTGGTCACATGCAAGGCTTGCCAAGGCCCTCTGCAGCTCCTGCAGCATCCCACCCCGAAGGCCTGCTGCTCTGCTCAAGTTCCCCCTGCCCCTGGCCCCTCTCCCATGCCCCTTCACTTGCCTGTGCGGTTGTGAGGCTTTCAAGGGCCTTCTGCAGCTTGGCGCTTGTGTCTGCGTTAGCCTTGTGCAGCTGGCTCACCTCTGCATCCTGTGCCTTGCACGCCTGCAACACAAAGGAAGGGTGATGAGGAGCCGGTAACATGTACTGCTGCCAGGTAGGGCAGCGCAGCACAGGCCAGCAAAACACTCCCACACTCCCTCTTCACTTGTTGAGCTGGGCATCCACTACCCTCAGCACCTTGTCTTCCAACTCACCGCCTGCAACTCGTCGACACGTCGCTGCTCTGATTGCAGGGCGGATTGAAACGCATCGCACTCATGCCCCTTGGACGACAGCTGTGCTGCGAGCGACTCCACCTGTGCGCAGGCCGCTTCACGCTCATGTGAAGCCTGGATCAGGACCGGCATACAACAGGCAGCAAGGGAGGTGGCAGAACGTATGAGTACATGTGCAGCACGGGGTCACTTAAGGGGTGGGAGGTTCTGACGGGGCCGCTGCAACTGCACAGTCGAGTGGCTGTACCTAGCTAGGCCTCCCGCTGCCCAGCCTCTGGGTAGGTACACCTGCCTCCACAGCACCGTCTCCCTGCTCCCCGCCCCCACCTCGCTCAGCCGCGCCTTGAACCCTGCCACCTCAGAGCTGTGAGCTGCCGCCTGCTGCTCCAGCTGCCGCACCAGCACCTCGCCCCTGTCCCTGGCAGCGTCCGCCTCGCGTCTGTTTGAAACTGCCGCCTCCTCCGCAACCACCTGCCGGGCGGTTACAACCGCCAGCTGCTCCTCTGCACACTCTCTCGCCTGGCGCTCCAAATCCTCAGCTCCCTGCAGCGTACCACAGTGATTCATGCAGACATAGCAAATGAATTTTCAGATGGACTGCACGTCTCTGCGCCTAGCACACTAAGAAAGGCCTCGGCTCCCTGCCATGGGTGTGAAGGGCAATGGTTGGTGGAAAGCAAGGGAAATCTGAACCAGTGTTCAAGGCGGGTACGCGCTGCTCAAAACATTCCAACCGCCACGGCGCATTGTGGAATGTGAATTTCACTGGGTCTCAGAGTGACCAGTGAGTGACACAGACACGTGAGCAGGTCACAACGCCTGTGGAGCAACACTGCGCAGTTGCTGTAGAGGAGGGGCTTTGGCTGGCAATCTCCCAGACCCATTTTTATCGCTCTGCAGCAATGCCAGCCCACTCTGCATCTCCCCAAGACCTTGAGCCATCAGATCACAGTGTCTGCTTCACCCCCCTTTCTGCTCACTCACACGCCTCCATAGCCTCCCCCAACCCCCTCTCCCTTCAGCCCCCCGCACACCTCTGATGTCAGCCCGCTTTGGAACTGTACCGTCGCCAGCTGGTCCCTCAGTCCCTCGTTCTCCTTTTCCAACACTGCCAGCCTGCTCTCTGCATCAGCCAGCTTCTGAACCATCATGCCCATCTGCATCTCCAGCATCTGGACTGTGCTTGGCGAAGGCATCGGCGCTGCTGAGAATGCGTTGGTGCCGCCGGCAGGAGGAGCGGGTGTCCGCAGCTGCGCGGTGGGCAGCGCTGAGTGGGAGGCAGGGGGCGGGACGAGCAGATGCAGCAGTCAGCCTTGGGTATATTCCAGCCGGCTGTCGTTTCCTGCCTCCAACGTCCAGCGTCACTGCAATCCTCCACAAACCCTTACCCACCCACCCCCTTACTGCCCTCCTCACCTGGCGCGGTCGTCGCCAGAGAGCTGAATAGCTTCCTCGCCTCCTCGGCGATGTTTGACGAGTCCCGCAGGCTGCCGCTAGCCCAGTCCTCCAGAAAGGGGGAGCGATCCCCCAGAGGTGCATGCAGGGCGGCCTCTAGGGGCAGGGCGGCCATCTGAGCCAGGGGCGTGGCCCATGAGGAGGGCAGCTGCGGCTGAGGCGCAGGGCCAGCAAGGGCCGGCGACACGGCCAGGGCAGCAGAGGTGGGGGTAGCAGGGGACACAGCGGCAGCGACAGCTGCTGGCGATACAGCGGCAGCGGCGACAGACCCCGGCAAAGCCAGCGGCAGAGGGATGGGCACGGCAGGGGCGACTTGCGGCGAGGTGATCCGCATCTGGCGGAGCGCACCGCCTGCGTTGGCGCTCACGTTTGGTGCCGCACCGCCTGCTGATGCGGCGCGGGCAGTGCCAGTGGTGGGCGCAGGCTTCTTCAGGCTGCTCACAGCAGGTCTGCGTGCGGCGGCCTGCGGGTTTTGGTGGATGCGGTAGACGCATGAAGGTGTATTGCAACGTCGCCAGGACTAGGATGGAGGCGCCAACGCCCGGGTTCTGGCATTGTGTACATAAGCCGAACAGGGCGCCCACAGTTCCAAACCACAGCCACAATCACAACCTGCTGATGTCACATGAGCTGTCTTCCAGCTGCTGACCTGCATCTTGCATCATTCTTTCCTTTCCCTCGCCCTGGCAGCTGGCCTGCTTGCTGTTGCAAAGGCAACACATCCATGGCCTGCCCGACCCTGCCTCTGCTCACCTGCTGCGTCAAGGGCGTGCTGGCCAGGTCAGCAGCCCCCGCCGCCTTGCCGCCCTTGACAGCCGACCCCATGCCAGCTCCGTACACGCCGCGGGTGCGGCTGCTGAGCGAGCTGCCGGCGTTGGCGGGCGTCGCAGGTGCCGCGCCCCCCGCCGAGGCCACGCCGCCTCCGGCACCTCCCAAGGGTGCATACATTCCGCCCCGGGTGCGGTCGCTCAGCTGTGCGCCTGTGCCTCCCCTGCCAGCGGGCGTAGCAGCGCCGCCGCCACCGCCGCCTCCGCCCCTCAGCCCATGTGCAGCCCTGGCGCTGCCGGGGGCCATCCCATACGTCCGGCCGCTGACAGGCGCTGGCGTCGCTGCTGCAGCTGGGACAGCCGGTGCTGCCGGAGCGATCGGCTTCAAGGCTGCCGCTGCACCCATTGCAGGTTCTGCTGGCGGGGAGCACTGTGACAGTAGTGTCGGGCTGTCGCTGATGCTGGGCGCGGACAGCTCCTTGTTTGCAGAGCACATGAAGTCGCCTGGCTGCTCCATCAGAGTGTCCATGGCAGGGTGCTGTGGCGCCTGTGTGTTGGGGGGGTTGAAGGGGTGCGGGTAAAGTAAATAGATGGGCAAGGTGAGATTGATCATGGTGTGTGGAGTTGCCCGGCAGATCTGTGAGGTGACCATTGCATGGCGCTGCATTGCCTGTGGAGAGCCTCCTCGCCCTCTTCCATCGCCGTTCCTACTTGCTACCGCGTGCTACCTTTCTGCGTGAGAAGGGTGCGATGTCGTCCAACGACAGGCGGTCCAGCGCAACGCTGTCGTTGACCGAGATGGACTGCTGAACGCCAAACAGGGGTATGGAGTCGCGCACGGCCTGGGGAAATGTGCGGCAGGGGGCCGGGGGGATCGAAGCATTAGCACAGCCGGGAGTTGCTTTGACCCCAAACCTTGACATCTGACCCCCTTCAGGCATGAGTTGCACAAGCACCCCTCCTGACTCCCAATCACAACCCTTCCAGTAAGGCGCGAAACTCGGCTGATGCCTTTCAGACATATGTTGCACAAGCACCCCTGCTGACTTCTATTCACAACTCTGTCGACACAGCTTCAACCGTCACCTGTGGGATCTGCGCACCTGGGCAAACGGCACATGCTGCCCTGCCTGCTTCTGCTTGGCCACAGGCGAGGGCGTAGACTCCAGTGGCGGCACTCCTGCCGTCAAGCCCCCCACTGCAAAGCCAAAGCTTGGCGACTGGCCGCCCTCGTCCATGCTCATGAGGTCCAGGGTAGGGTTGAAGGTCAGGGGGCTGACGGGCGCTGTGAGGTCCAGCGTGCGGTTGTAGGCCAGGGGGCTGATGGGGCCAGTCAGGTCCATCATAGCCCCATATGCAAGAGGGCTGACGGGGGCTGAAAGATCCAGGGTGCCGTTCACGGCCAGGGGGCTGACGGGGGCCGCCAAGTCCAGGGTGTTGCTCAGAGCTTCGGCACTGACGGGCGGCCTCGGGCCAGCTGCAGGCGAGGCATGCAACATTGTTGCCTCTGGGGCGGGGGCAGGGGCAAGGACTGCCAGGGCGCGGGGTGTGCCGAGAGGCGCTGCAGCCTCCTCAGCCGTCTCGGCTGCCACGATGGCCCCTGCATCAGCTGCAAGGGTGCATTGGAGGAACGGCCGAACCGCAGCAGGTGCACCGACAGCAGCCTCACTTCCTTCCAGCGCCACTGTGTCTGCTGCGACTGACTCTACTCCAACAGCAGTTGGTGTAGCGACGCCCTCCAGCCCTTCACCATGCATCCAAGCCTCCAGGTCAGCCAAGCTCGCCTCGCCCACGCTGTGGATCTGCGCCAACGCCAGGCCCGTATTCACGTTTGCAGCGCCCTGCTGCGTGCCTGCAGCTGCAACAATACAGTCCCCGTCAGCTGCCGCGTGACATTCTGCTTGAATGGCCGCAACAGTGACCTCTGCAGCTGCCACTTGCTGGTCTGGGCACGACGCTGCTGTTGCCTGCATGTCTGCTGCCTCCATGTCAACATCTAGGTCCATGCCCATGTCTGCCATGGCCACAGCTGCATCTGCAACGACCACCTGCTCCACTGCCGCTGCTGCGCCAGCGGTGGCGAACATACCATCAGGGACGCGGGGGGTGACGAATGGCACCGCCGGTGCAGCGCTGAGTTCAGTTACCACTGACAGGGCAGGATCGATGCTGATTGCACTGCCATCGCCAGGGCCGTTGTTCACATCGGTTGCGCAGTCAGCGCCGCGAGGCTCATACCCTCCTGCCTCCTGCACCGTCTCCATCTCTGCATCCACCTCCATCAGGCCATGTCCCTGCTCTTGCTCCTGTGGCTTTCCCTGCTGGTGCTGCACCTGCTGCTCCTGGTCGTCAAGCTGAGTATGCAGAATCGCATCCGCTGCTGCCAACAGCTGACTCCCAGCAACGTCCACATGGGTCTCCACCACAACCTCAGCGTCAGCTGCAGCGCTCACAGCCTGCAAGTCCTGCTCTTGGCCGCCCTTCACCGCATCCATCATCATTGCATCTGCCTCTTCCTTGACCCGTATGGCCGCCTGCGGTGCATTGTCCCCGGCCAAAACTGTGCTGTCCACTCCTGTTGAGGTGCCAGCTGGAACGGCAACCAAGACACCACATGATGGACCAGAAAGTCTGGCTGCCTGCTCCTCTGCGGCCTGCTCCTCGCCTTGGCCCCAGTGCATGGGCAGCGGGGACATCAGCATGGGCGAAGCGACGTGCGTCGGCGCTGGCGAGGCGGCTAAGGGGACTGTGGGTGCTGGTGACATGGGCACTGAGTCGTCAGCGAATTCCACTGCAGGCTGTGTGGCACATGCGAGGCGCACTGCTCCGGCTGGTGTGACACCCTCGGTCTCACCGGCTGCATCTGCAGACTCAATGTCTGGCTGCAGCTGCTGCTGGGATGGCTCATGCTGGTCAGTGCTGTGCGCTGCCTCAGGCTGTGCCATTGAGGCATGGCCCTCAGCTGCGCGCGCGCAAGCCGCTGCTGCTGCATCAACGTGTAGAGGCGAGTCTAGAGTGTCATGCTGCACGGCTCCTAATCCAGCCTCCCCAGCTGTGGCCACCTCCTCGATGTCCTCTGGGTCAGCGAAGCACTCCTTCTCCTCTGCCGCAGCAGCTTCCTCACCATGCAGCTCCATGCCGTGCTCTCCCTCCTCTGTATTTCTGTCGACTGCGTTGGCAGCCTGTGCTGTCTGCTGCAGCTTTGTATCCACTGCATCGTCAGCATCCTCAGCTGCGGCCAGGCTGAAGGGAACGCTCTCGTTCAGGACCATATCTGCAAATGCTGCTGCAACTGCTACCGTTGCAGGCATCTTGAGCGCGGACTGCACCTCTGCAGGGCTGCCACTGCCAGCGTCAGCGGCAGGTGAACACCTAGCTGCAGATGGTGAGAACTCCTCGTTTGCAGAGAAAGACTGCTCCACGCTGACAGCGCTGACTGTGTCTGCCTGTGCCTCGAAGCACTCCTTAACAGGCTGCACATCACAGGGCATCACCTCTGATGAGGGTATGGAATGGGCGCAGGAGGCATCAGGTGCACCCTGGTCGGTGTGCTGTCCGCAGGTGTCGTCAGCGCCTCCGCCGCACCTGGCCTCAGGGCTGCCAAAAGGCGCGGCTTTGGTACGTGTGCCCTCCCTCACAGGGCTGTATGCCATGAGCGGTAGGGAGCCTGCAGGGCTGAGGGGCGAAGGTGCAGGGGAGCCCGAGTCCGCTGCTGCTGCTGCTGCCTTGGGTGATCTGCCCGTTAGGCGGCTGAGCATGCGCTTGAGGCTGCTGGCACTGGAAGGCGAGCGGCCAATCGTTGGGGCCGCATCTGGCTGCAGCGACACCTGGGGTGGCGGCAGCTGCGGCAGGGACCGATGCACTGCGGCAGTGGGTGTTTTGGCAGTAGGCGCCGTGGCTGACTTTGGGCTGGTGCTGGCATCTAGTGGCGCCAGGGAGAACAGCAGGCCCTGAGCAGGCCGGCCCTGGCTAGCTGCAGTGGCCATGTTGGGCAGCGCCACAGACTTCGTCACCTTAGAGCGACCGCCAGCAGCACCTGTGTGCATGCAGACAAACAGTGAGCACATGGACGGCATGCACACGTGCTGCTGTTGACCGCGCTGCCGACAGTCACAAACCTGTCTTGCCAGCCGTCTTCTCCCACCAGTCCTTCCTCCCAGCCACAATGTCTTTGAGCGCGGCCAGGGAATTGCGCTTATGCTGCGGCCGGTCGTCTGCATCAGCGTCGAACGTGTACTTAGCCGCGTCCTGACACAGGCCGAGGGCGTGAACACAATTCAGTCTGACGAATCCCCCAGGTCCTCATGAACGTGCCTCTGGAATGCCTTGGAGGTGCTATGCGCCCTTAGGGACCAAGGCACCCAATAGCCAGAGCGATGCACAGGGCTGCTGTGGCACACGCGCACCGTGAAGCGCTCTTCCGCGCCTGGCGCCTCCATGCTGCACGCCTGACAGCGGTGAGGCCCGGATGCGCGTTGGCAGACAGCAGACGCGTTTGTGCTGCAGCAGCAAGCAATTCTCTAGCTGTCAGCTGGAGCTAGTCAAGCATTTCCCATCCCACACGAGTTCACACGTGTACGCAGTTTTGGGTGCCTGGGCAGGACTGGAACGGTCACCGCGCTATTTAAGATGCTGCTGCGGCGCAGGCTTCGGTGTCATGGCCCTGCTGTCAGCCTCGCCGCCTCTTGTGCCTGGCGCCCACCATCAAGAAGGCCGCAGGTTGCAGCCGTTGCCGGACGAATGGCAGCCCATGCAGTCAGAGGGCAACAGCAGCCACATCAGGATAACAGGAAGCTGCTGCTCAGCAAGCTTATAGCACGTGCACCAGCCGCTGAGCCAAAGGCACAGCGCAATGCGCATGCCAGGAACCAGACACCTCTCCAGCTGCTGCAGGAGGCTGTGCGCTGCCTGGACAGCATAGGCACAGATTACACGCTGCTAGGACGCGCAGCGGCACTGGCACAGGGCATGCGACTGAACATCTCAACGGCTGAGGTGGTGGTGCAGTGGGTGAGTTGCACTACTGCAGCGTCAACACCCAACTCCCTGTTGTACCGCTTGCAAAGCTGACTCGCTCACCCCTCGGCGGTCTTACAGGACCAGATGGCGGGTGTGCATGCAGCCTTGGCTGACAGCCCATCCTGGGCTGTGTCACCCCTCCAATCCGCCGGAGCATGCAGCTGGTTCTGGTGCCAGCCTAGGCATAGCTCGCAAGCTACTGACAAATCCAGCAACAGTGACAGCAGCGAAGCCTCGGACGGCGGCATGGCGTTGCTGGTGTGCTGCCAGCAGGGCACAGTGGTGGCAGCAGACCCCCACAGGCTGCAGGTGCCGGCAGCAGCGCCACAAACAGTCACCAGCCGCGATGGCAGGCCTGACTACAGGCAAAGCGACGGAGGCGTCAGCACTTCCAACAGGGGCGCTGATGGGGAGCGCAGCGGCGTCACGGGGCACCCCGGCAGCCGCACAGAGGCAGGGGCGATGGCAGGTGGAGGTACTGGAGGCGGTGGAGCATGGGCGCGATCGCTTTGGGCTGTGCAACGACAAGCGGAGGGCATGCCGAGCTCTGCTGTAGCGGTGGTCCTGCCGGCACACGCCTGGCGGCGCCCAGCAGCCGCCAAGGCAGGCGGTCAGCGACAGCCTCCAGCGGACGGCAGTGTGTCGAGCGCAGGCGCAGTGACTCCCACCAATGCTTCAGCGCCACTCGCTGGCTCTCCCTCGGACCCTGAGCTAGCAGCAGCTATTGCGAGACAGCTACAGGGGCTGCAGCGCGAAGTGGGGCTCAACAACACTGAGGCGTGGGGCGGGCAGGACTCGTATGAGGCTTGGTGCACACGTTTCGGGCCTCCTGGCCAAGCTGCCGCAAGGATTGTGGCGGACCCTGCGACACGCCTCGGTCCGCTGCTGCCGCACCTACAGCACCTAGCCGCTGCTTTCCAGGCGCCACCAAGCGCTAGCGACAGCAGTGTTGGCAGCAGAGCTGGTCAAAGCAGCGGTGGCAGCAGTAGGCGCGGTCAGCATGCTGCTGCCACGGCAGTGTCGTCCAGCACATCCCATGACAGAGTACCTGGCGGAGGCAGTGAGGGGGGCGAGCTGCGTGTGGCAAATCTGATGGGCAGCCATGGGAGCAAGGCGGTGGCCATGGCGCTGTGCCCTGGCCTGGGCATCCGCCCCACCGTGGTCGACATTTCTGAGGGCAATGCACGCTATGCAAGGTGCGGCTTGCGCAGGACAAACAAGGGCCAAGCACATGGCGTGATGATTGCTTATAGGGCTTGAAATGCAAGGTCAAGTAGCTCGAACATCAACAGCTTCCACTGTAAGGCACAGGAGGCAATGCTCGCAAAAAATCTGCCAGCTGCAGGACCCAATCCTGCTACCGTGCGTGTGAACGCTGTGCCCTGTCAGGGAGATGGCATCTGCAGCAGGCATCACACTGGATTACCACATTGCCGATGTGCTGAACCTAGCGGTGCCCGGCGGTCCCGCTGCGCCAGGCGGGCCCCTGCACCAGGCCTTTAACGGCGTTGTGATGGAGATGGGCATCCTGCACTACTTTGTCGACCTGCGGCCCCTGTTGGCTGTGGTGTCGTCGATGCTCAGGCCCGGAGGCCGCCTCTTGCTTCGCGAGTTCCATCCCATCAGCACCAAGCTCATCGCCTCAAGGGGCAGGTAAGACCGCTGGGCATCAATCCTGCTCATTGAGCGCTACTGTTTTGACTTGCACTGATTGCTGGGTTGCTACACTGACGCAGGTTAGGAAACACATGCAGTGACGCAAGCGCCTTTACAGCCGTGCGTCTGGCGAATTCCTGTGACAAGATGCGTTGTGTTTTGCAACACTAAATAATGATGCTGTCCTCCTGTTCTCTTCGCCATGCCTATGCATGTTGAGGAAGCACAAAGTGGATGGTGATTACTTTCAGTGCGGGCTGGCGACCAGCGATGTTGCATACAGCAAGCACAGCTCTGGGGCGTCGCAGCCCAGGCAGGTGCTGATGCGCAAGTGGACGCTGGGGGATGTGGTCACGGCGGTCGCTGAGGCAGGGCTCGTGGTGATGCTGCTTGAGGAGGAGCAGGGCGTCAAGGCCGACGACAAGGGCCTGCCCAAGGTGTACACTCTGGTGGCAAGGAAGGCTTGAGGCAGTGCTAGCGGTACAGGCTACTTCTGGTGACAATGAATGTGGCATGCTGCATACAGCAAACTGGTACAGGTGTAAGAAAAGACCACAAGTGATGTGAACATGATGTGGAAATCACAACGCTGCGCTGTAGAATTTTTTACGCATTACAGCTCCTGTTGCTTGCCCATGCTGGCCCTGCCCTGGCCTCGCTGGAGCGGCAGCAGGTGTGCAGGCACCCTGCATGCCTTCTGTGGCACCTTAACCCTGAGCTGCGCCAAATCCAGCTTGGACACCGCGTTGGTGTAGTAGAAGGGCAGCTCCGCTTTGCTGTCAGAGCACAGGTGGCCGCCATAGGCAAACACTGCGCCGCTGGCTGACATGCCACCCCGTACGTCATAGATGGCGGGGTGCAGGTCAGGCAGGCGCTGCCAATGCGCCTCTGTCACCCCGCAGTCAAGCGTCAGCAGCCATGTTTCAGACGTGCAGGTCAGGCCGGGCGTCGTCAGCGTGCCGCCGAACATGATGGTCACATAAACGTAGCTTGCCTCGCCGCTGCTCGGCGGTGCTGCCAGGATGGTACCGTCAGCGGCGACCGGCAGCCAAGTGTTTGCCTCGCCATGGTACTTGCGGCCGGCAGGCAAGGACGTGCTGCCTGCCCTGACTGCGGGTACAGGACGCCAGGCGCGAGCATCCAGGTCGAATAGAAAAGTGGTGTCGTCAAGGCCGGTGTCACGGCCCTCTACGTACCGCCCGCCGAGTAGCAGTACACCATGCATGCGGCCGCTGGGGCTGTCGCGGAAGGGCTGATCGACAGGCGTCAGGGTGTGACCCACTCGGCGCCCCGGGGCATCGCTGCTTTTTGGCAGCTCCTCTGACAGCAGCTCCCAGGAAGCTGCCCCGATGTCGTACGCCCAGACGTCGCCCTGCGTGTCTCCCAGGCCGCCATACAGGACGAGCTGGTCCCTGACGACAGCTGAGGCGTGAAGGTAGCGCTTGCCCGGGTTGGGCGTTGGGGTCGGCAGCAAGCGCCAGGTGCGCTGGGGAATGGTGAACGCCCAGAGCTCGTCAAAGTCATACCCTGGCTCGTAGTTCTGTGGGTGGGGCACGTTATTAAACACCGGCTAGTGGGGCATTATGCAAATGGCAGGCAATGCACTTCTGTACATCAGGTAACTTTACTTGCCTGATTGCCATGCTAGGGTTCGCTGCCCATGCGAGCATTCAAGTACCCACTGCCAGAAGCAGCCCAGCCGAGGCAGTTTGACTGCGCCGACATACCTGGCGCCCATGCCGGCTGATGCCACCGTCGTGACCGCCGTACACGTACAGGGTATCGTTGTGTACTGCTGATGTATGTCCAAACCTGCCGCTGGGCCCGCGGGGTGCAGTACCGCTGTTGTACGCGTCAAACGCATGATCCTGAGACACGCCGCTGTCGAGGCGGTGCCACGTATAAGGTGCGTGCATGTCCATCTCCCATGTGTCAGACATCCACGTGGCAGCATTCTGATTCCGGTCATAGTAGTAGCTGCAGGGCAGCATCAGCATCAGCATCGGCGGAGGACGGGACGGTGAGTTGCGTCAGCATGCTTGCAAGTCCAAACTGCATCAGAACAGTTCGTACCCCAGCGTCACGAGCATCTTGTTGCCGTGGCGGTCTGTGGCATGTCCATATCTTATGGAGGGTTGACTGGAGCTGCCCGCTGCTGTTGCCGTCTGACCCCAGATGCTCTGCCAGTCTGCAGCCCTGGTGCCTTGCAGTAGGCATGCCAGCAGCACCAGGGTGTGGAGCATGGTATGCAGCAGTTCCCACATCCACAGGATTTGATGCTGAATCGATTTCGGTTCAAAAGTTGAACTCTCCCACATCAACTTCACACCTTGGAGCCAGCACCGTAGTGACGCAGCGCTGCAACACTATCTCACGCGTCGCAGGAACATCCAACAATATGGGCGGCAGCACTGAGCCTGTGAGTTACAGACGGACAGCCCGCAAGATCTGGTGCCTTGTTCCCATCGTTTCCATGCCGCTTCCGCATCTGACCGGGCGCCTGTGTGCGTCCAGGTTTTCCTTGTGTTCGGCAGGTCGGGATGGATTGGCGGCCTGCTGGGCGACCTGCTGAAGGAGCAGGGTGCAAAGTTCGAGTTTGCCAGCTGCAGGCTGGAGGACCGCGCAGCCATCGTGTCTGAAATAGAGAGAGTGCGTTGCAGACACGCATGACAATCCAGGCAGCCGGGATGAGCAGCTGCGGGCATCACATGAGTGGTGCATGGTCAGGGCGCAACATGCTGAGCATCATACCTGCAATCCCTCGTCTCGCAATCGGCAGGTCAAGCCCACACACGTGCTCAACGCAGCCGGCCTGACTGGCCGCCCAAACGTGGATTGGTGTGAGACCCACAAGGTGGGCAGGATCAGCTTGCAACGGAATTACAACAGTTGAGGACTTATCTGTGTGTGCTGACAGGCCGTCAACGGTGCAGACGCTCACGACCTGCTGCCCTCGGCGCATCGGCGCAGGTTGAGACCATTCGGTCAAACGTCATTGGCTGCCTCAACCTGGCGGATGTGTGCAACCAGCACGGCATCCACATGACCTACTACGGCACCGGCTGCATCTTCCACTATGATGATGAGCACCCCATTGGTGGCAAGGGTTTCTCTGAGGAGGACAAGCCCAACTTCACAGGGTCCTACTACTCGCACACCAAGGTGTGGACGACACCTTGTTGCAGCGGCTAGCTGCCTTCTGCGCAGTGCAGGACTGGGGATGGGTGCTCATGGGTCACGACTGCCTACTGGGTCCTGTCAATCTCAGGCCGTATGAGCTGCTCTGCACAGCCATCAAGGCAGCGCAGCTCGTCACTCAAACTGCTGAATGGCGCAAAGGAGGTCACAATGTGGACAAGCGGCATGTTGCAGGATCTAACCGCTCGTGCATGAGGGGGTTTGGGTGCTTGATCTCACGTGGACAAGCTCCCACAGTCTGAACGCTGCGCCCATGCCGCTTTTGTCAACGCTCATCTGCTGCTGATACGCCCGCTCCCTCCCTGATGCGCACACAGGCCATTGTGAAGAACCTGCTGAAGGAATCCTACTCTGCTGACGCTGCGTGCATGCATGCTGATCATAACATGCAGCACTGATTCTTGCTTTGCTGCTGTGCTTGCTACGAACAGGCCATTGTGGAGAACCTGCTGAAGGAGTTTCCCAACGTGCTGACGCTGCGCGTGCGCATGCCCATCGTGACGGACCTGCTGTACCCCCGCAACTTCATCACCAAGATCATCAAGTACGACAAGGTCGTCAACATCCCCAACTCCATGACCGTGCTGCCAGAGCTGCTGCCTATGTCAATTGAGATGGTGAGTGTTTGGTGCTGGCATGCGGGCGTTAGTGTTGATAAACACTTGTTGATAAGCATGTGTTGGGGACAGTGGAAGGAACGGGTACTGTTGGGGTGGGGCCTTGAAACAGAGCTTTGAAGGCCACGTCTGTGGTTCATGTGCGAGTGTCTGACGCATTGCATTCATGCTACTGTGCCATTATTACAGGCCAGGCGCAAGCTGACGGGCATCATGAACTTCACCAACCCGGGAGTCATCAGCCACAACGAGGTAAGTCATGGGCACGCTGCCCAGGTGTGAGGGCAGCTCCAGTGCGAATGACAGCGGCAGGCCAGTCCGCATGAGAAAAGGGAATGGGGTTTGAGGCGTTGGGGCTGTCCAACAGGCCCTTGCCCATCTTCTTGCAGACCTAAACTTTTTGCCTGGCCCCCTCACCTCAAAAGTTCACACATTGAACATAAAATACCAGCCGACGCTTGTTTGTGTTTTTTGCTTCCTTGGGTTGCAGGTGCTGCAGCTGTACAAGGACTACATCGACCCTGAGTTCACGTGGTCGAACTTCTCCCTGGAGGAGCAGGCCAAGGTCATCGTCGCCCCCCGCTCCAACAACCTGCTGGAGACCAAGCGGGTGGGTTGAGCGATGCGCAGCTTGGGAAAACAGTGCTGTTGGGCGGCAGTGTTGCCAAGGGTTACAGTTGAGACGCAGAGACCGGGCCGACCGGGCCACCTGACAAAGTGATGGGCGAACAGCTAGGTGAGTAGTTGAGCAAAACGCTGGGCAAACAGCTTGTGGACAGCCGGTGGGTAAATACTCGATGCCTGGGTGACTTTTTGGGCTGATAGCTGGTTGAACGGCTGTGCCCGAGGGAGCAATCGGGTTTGCAGCTGAGCGAGTGGCGTGTGCTTGTGCCCGATGCTGCTGATACAGATCGAGTCCGAGTTCCCACAGATCCTGGGCATCAAGGAGTCCCTGATCAAGTATGTGTTTGAGCCTAGCGCTGAGAAGGTGAGTCGAGGGGGGCAGGCTGGGCGCAGTGGTCATGGGCCTGCGGTTCGCCACGATTGATGCTTGGCAGGCATGGGCTGCAACCTGCATTTGCGCTTGTTGCTGTGCATGCTGCTGTTCTTGTGTGTCTACACAGGAACTTGCAGCCTTCATCGGGTTGGCTGCTCACATGTTTGTCATGCATGCTGCTGTTTTTGAGCGTAGAAGGCAGAGCTGCGCGCAACAGTGAGGGAGATGCGCGGACGGTGAACAAAGCGTGCATGATGCACACCCCGGACTGGATAGGCCATTGCAGACTAGCATGTGTGCATGGCTGCCGAGTCGCAACTGCTCAGCGCGGAGAAACTGTGTCGCTGCAGGACATATTGAGCCCAGATTCGTTCTTACTGCTGCTTTTGTGACCATGATGCAACAATGTAATTCGAGGCTGCATACCAGACACATTTGTTTGCCACTAAGTTGTAACAAAATCACCACAAGCAGCCAGCCTGCGTCAAAATGGCCCTCGCACAACCGTCTCTTAAATGCCTTGAATCACAGGCACCATCAGGAATGTCACATTACGCATCACAACTCGAGCGCTGTCACCTTGACAGTGCAACTCTTCACTTTGTCTTCTTTGCCTGAGCAGTCGCCGCCTCTGCAGCCTGCTGACGCTTGAAGTCGGGCAGGTATTTGGAGAAGATCGCCGCCATGAAGGACAGGAAGTTGTAATCCAAGATCTGCGAAAGGTAGCAAATGAGGGACACTAAATAAAAACGAAAGCGGTTGCCACAGCATGCCCAGCAGCAGCCAAACCTTGCAAGAGTGTTTGATATCAAGCATGTGCAACATGCTCCATCACAACGCTCTGCGCACCTTCATCATGACGCGGAAGGACAGTGCGGTGGGGCCAATGTCGCGCCAGATGGTGCGGCCCACGCTGGCGAACACCGTGTCTGGGAGATCGTCTGGGGACACCGCAAACTGCTTGAAAAAGTCGAGCATGTCAATCTTGTGTGCCTTGTCATAGAACCTGCAGGAGATGCCACAGAGATTAGGTTTGCGGGCAGATAACGCGCAGTGCTGCACCGAGTTTGCATTGCGATTCGCAATCTGCAACGCTCTCATCGATTGCACCACTGCTCCTTTCATCCACCCTTTCCAACCTTCAAATGACATCAACGGCGCTTGCTTGCCCCTGGTACAAGCTTGCACCAGCTGGGCGTCACCTCGTGACATTTGTCCCTAATTCCCTGTGGCTCACCTTGATGCTACAGGTGAGGGGTGGAACACCAGAACATCAACACCATGAGGCTTGACCTCTGGCGCAAGGCTGGCACCAAACGCTGAGATGAAGCTCTTGGTTGCTGCGTACTGAACCGAGAAGGGGCTGGGCATGGCGGCCGCAGCGGAGGACGTGAACACCACGCAGCCATGCAGTTTTTTGGCGATCTGGGAGAGGTGACAGGTGTGGAAGTGTGGGGGTGAGTGAGTGGAGCATTTGTGCATACAGCTTGCCAACATTGGCTGCATTTAGCTAGCAACAGCACGCAAGAACTGCTGTTGCTTGCCCTGCAACTGCGGGCAGCCGCCATCCTAAATGAAATGCTCCAACGCACCAGCTTGCGCACAAAATGGTGCGTGATCTGCACGCCGCTGATGGCGTTGCAGTTGAGGTTCAGCATCAGCTCTTCGAGCGACCTGCGGATGATGCATCAGCACACAGCAAAGAGGCCTTGCCAAGCCTTCCGCCAAGCCCGCCTTTTTAATGCAGGGCCTAGTGGCCACACAGTCCTACAAAGCTGCCACAATGAACCCCTCTTGCCCTCCGCACCTGTTGTGAAAGAAGCCGGTGAGCAGGTAGCCAGCGTTGTTGAACACAAGCTGCACATCAATGTCATCAGTCGCCTTTGTGATGTCCTCCAGGTAGCCTTCCTTGCCCAGGTTAGCTGCTACCTGCGGCAGAGGGTGACAGCCATGCCGTTCCAAACAGGTGCCGCTCTTGGCAGGCTGCAATAGTGGCAACGTGGATGAGCAGCTCCAGCTGCTGCATGCTATCTGGCTTACGACAGCATGGCCCATGCATCGCCGCACCTTGCGGAACTGCTGCTTGGGGAAGGTGGCGTTGATCTCTTCAAAGCTGTCGTCCAGCAGCTTGTCGCCCAACGCAACCAGCACCACGTTCAGACCCTGCCGCGCCAGCTTGAACGCAATCGACTTGCCGATACCTGCAACCAGCGGATGCAACTTGGTAAGGAGTCTGCTGTTGCAGGGCCGATGCATGTAGCCTCACCTGAGCTAGATCCCGTGACCAGCGCCCATTCTGCGTTGTAGCGCTTCTTCAGGTTCTGCGTCTTGTACCACATCGCCACCACCAGGTGATGCAGGATGAAGGTGCCAAAGGAGCAGAAAAACAGGAAGAGGAACGCCCATTTGTAGAACGCATCGAGCAGCGCCATGGCTGCTGCGTGCTGCGCGTGGCTGAGCCTTCCCAATGTCTGCTCAGCGCTAATCTGGCGTGCAGCAGTGTGGAGATACAATATTGTCTTCCTCATCTTCACAGCAAATGCTCACATCAGAGTCATGCCTGTCCTGGGTTTTCTCAAGGTTCAACAAACCAGCGCAGCCAAATTGCGCAGCAATGGCAATCAAACATGCTCAATGAGCAGCGAGCTCAGCTTGCGGGTGCTTTGGCCTCGGGGGCGGCAGCAGCAGCTGCGCCCTCCTGCCCAACACCGTCCGCCACCACCGATGCAGGGGCCGCCTCAGGCCCTGCAGCACCAGCGCCTTGCCACTCCACCCCTGCCGCCGTCAGCGCACCCCCAGAGCTGCCCCTGGGCGCCGGGGAGCGCCTCAGCGCTTCACTCGTCTCCAACGTCGCCGCCGCTGTATCCGCCAGCCCCGTCACCGCCGCTCCGCCCGCCCCTGCCACCCCCTCCTCTGCCTTGACAGCCACCGCCTTGTCCCCCGACGCCCCCGTCTCCTCCGCTCCCCTTGCCACGGAGCCCTCCCTCACCGCTGCGTCCTCCTTGCCATCCGCCTTGCCGCAGGGGCTGCCCCTGCCAGGTGCCCCTGCCCGCCGGGGTGCCGCGGCCTCCGCTTCCCCGGCGTCGGCCATGTCGTCATCAGAGTCCTCACCAGCACGCGTCCTGCACCAAGGGAATAAGCAAGAGAAGCAGCTCAGGCGCTGTATCAATGCAACATATGCCAGGGTGTCACGGGTGGAGGACCGGGCGTGGCAAGAAAGTAAAAGCCGTAGGAGAACCTTGTATACGTGCTTTTTAACGCAGCTGTACCCCTCCTGCTGCAGGGCTGCCTCTCCTGTTAATTCACCTGCTTTTTGCGCAGCCGCGTCGTGCGCCCCCTTGGCAGCAGTGCATTCCATGACCCTGTCGTCCTCTAGCGGTCCTCCCTGACTTCCCACTCCCTCCTACCTGCGCTCCTCGTTCTGCAGCTGGCCCCCGCCCCGCACGTCGGGATCCTCCTCAGGCAGCTCGTCCCGCTGCTTCAGGGGAGGGCGGTACGCCATCTGCGCGCTCGGCACCTGCCCAGTGGCGGATGGCAGAAACACAGCGTGGGAGGATCACAGCCACATTCAGGTGATTTCAAACAGAGACACACGGGAGTGCAGTGTGTGGTCTGCGCTAGGCGACTGCACGCCCGCAGGTGCAGTGCCCACAGTGTAACAGAGGGTGTTGAGGGGCAGCCGTGACATATCGAGCACCTGCTCTGACATACCACTGTGCCAGCAGCGGCTGTGCAGCACCTGTGTGTCGATCTGCTCCACTTAACACATCTTCCACCTAACCCCAGTGGAAGTGGATAGTCACTACCCAGTCAGCCCCCAAAACAGCTCCTCTCACCGGCGGCAGCTGCGACAGGTAGTGCAGCACCTGGGTCTTGATCTCCTCCAGCTCGTCGCGTGTATTGGCGTTCTTCATGTTGCTCACAGCGATACGCAGCCGCTGGGTGTCCAGGTAGTAGTTGAACTCATTCAGGGCTGACTCAGGCAGGCTGGCAGCAAAGGAATGGGAGGGCAGAGGGCAATGGGTTCAAAGTGGTTAGGTAGGCATTCATGTTTGTAGTGGCACTTGTTCAAGGCTGTTTCCAGCAGGGTGACGTCAGACGAACAGGGAAGGGAGAAAGTGAGGTAGTCATGGTGGTGAGCTGCCCATCATTGCTGTACCCACACTCCCCTACATCCCCACACTTTCCACACTCCTCCCTGCTTCACCCACTTGTCAGGCAGGTCGAGCCCCATTAGCCGCCCCGTCTCATAGCACCAGCAGCGCGCGACGTTGCGCAGCGTGTAGCCACCTCCACCCAGCAGCAGCATGGGCACGTTGTACTTGGCGAGGAACTCCTGTTCGGGGGAAAACGGCATGCACCATGTAATGTATGCTGTACGTGATGTTTGCAGTGTAGCGTGGTCATTGCAAAGTGCTATGACTCACGAGGCATCTGCGCACATGAAAAGAGCACATGGTCACCCATGCCATTCCTCCGATCTACTCCCTGGTCAACCCGCACCTCCCACACTTGTGAAGCCACCTGTCAGACTGAGTGGCCCTCCATGCTGAGGTGCAAGCAGCCC
>JAWZTI010000130.1:4356-17672 GCA_039880955.1 Chlamydomonas urium | reverse complement strand
CCTCCCCTCAGTCACTTTGGTCGTGCCTCCTACAGTGGCTCTTCTCTCACCTGGCAATTTGAGTGGCCCTCCATGCTCAGGTTGAAGCAGCCCAGGCGGTCGCCGCTGAGCGAATCCGCACCGCAGCACATGACGATGGCGCCTGGCTGGAACATCTCCATCACCTGCAAGAAGGCGCATCAGGCGACGGCAGCTAGGGTGAAAAATGAGTCTGAGGCCCGCCTTCTGCTTGCTTCAGGTAGCTTCGGCAAGAGGAGCTGGCTCCACCAAGCACCGCCCCCTCCACCCTTTCCTCACACCCACCAGCAGCGCGCCACCTGCAAACCCCCACACTTCCCCTTGCCCCTCGCTCCTCACCTTGGCCATAATAGGCTCGTATACGTACTTGTAGCTGGAGTCATCCATGCCGTCCTTCAGCGGCACATTGACCGTGTAGTACTTGCCCTTGGAGGTACCGATGTCATCCAGGGCACCTGTACCGGGGAAGAACTCGCCGTACTTGTGGAAGCTGACCTATAAAGCGTGGGCAAAAGTGGGAGCGAGGATGGGAAAAGGCGTTGCACTGGATGTGTAGCAAGGCCGCAGGATTGCGCACTGTGTGTTGCTGCCTTGCATCCTGCGCGCTGCGAATGCAGTGGCAGGAAGAGTTGTGGTGCTGTTGCGGGTGGCGTGCAACAGCTCTAGCCCCACAGCATATCCCCTACCCATTGCACGCTTGCATCAAAACACCTGCTGAGCGTCACAACGCAAACATTCCCATCCCCTGGTCAAACCAGTTCTGCGTTACATCATTTCGCCCCACAGCTTGGACACCACAATACCAACCCACCGATAGGACGCGGATCATGAGGTAGAAGGCCTCCTCCATTGTTGATCCCCAGCCCACCCCACCCCAGGAGCTTGGTATCATAGCACTCTCTCACCGTCATGACACGGTCCGTGAGGTAGAAGGCCTCCTCCACACCATCGCCGTGATGAATGTCGATGTCCACATACAACACGCGAGGGAAAACCTGCAGCAAGGGCGCAGGCAAGAACAACAACTCAAGCATTTAGTGTCAAACCCTCAGGATGGCTCTTGCCATTGCTGTCATGCAAAAGCCCTAAGCCTCAGCACCACGCATGCCTGACTCCTTCGACCCCTGTCGCTTCTGCAGCCACCGCCCTCCCTCCCCACGCCCATCCTTCCTGACCCTAACAATACCCCTACCCCCCACCTTGAGCAGCTCCAGGATGGCCAGCACAATGTCGTTGACGTAGCAGAAGCCTGACGCCTCCGCCTTCTTGGCGTGGTGCATGCCACCTGACCAGTTGAACGCCAGGTCTGCCTTGCCGCTCGCCAGCGATGCAGCACCGTCCACCGAGCCGCCGCTGTATGTCTGTGCCGGGTTCAGGGGCGTGATATCTGTTAAAACATCTCAGCTGAACCAACACAACGCCTCGCAAGTGACACAAATGCTGCCGATTGTCCAGCACAAACCCACCCCACCTTGCCTCCCCTCCCCTATTATCGCCTGGCGGTCCGGGTAAAACCCCTCGTACACGGGGCAGTGACAGGCGAGTGCCAAACCACCTAAGCTGTGAACTCAACTTTCCCCCATGGCCTTGCCTGCCCCTCCCTGCGCCCACCTGGCAGTACTGGTACAGCCCATCAAACACAGGGCAGTCTGCCTCGCCGGCCAGGCCGATGTTGAAGCGCCTGAGTTGCGCCATGTACTCTTCCACGTTGGCAGGGCTGACAGTCTGCAGGAAGCTGATGTACTCTGCGGAGCAGCGAGTGCATCAAACAAGATTGGGGTGGGATGCGCACAGCTCAATATCAAAGGTGGCTAGCAGATGTGATGCAGTCGGGCACGGAACAGCATGGCTGCTGCAGCACCCCCTTCAAACTCCTCAAATCGCTCACCATCCGCGTGAAACTCGGTCAGCTGGTCGAAGCTGCGCGGTTGAGGCCTGAACAGCGACATCTGCTTGCACAGGCCGTAGCTGTTGACGAGCGAATAGACCAAACGCGCGCGGTGTGGACGCATGGGGTTGCCTGCGGGCAGCACCAGAAACAGCGCAGCATGTTGGCGAGTGCTACGCCACTGGCTGTGCAGAAGAAGCACCAGCACTGCAAGGACTGGGCACCGAGGTGTGAACGCGTGTCGGGCGGGGGTTGACGCACAGTGCACCAGCTGACGGGGCCGATTGCAGCAACAGCGGCTGCCACTTGCATATTACCTGCTGCCTATACAGTACGAGCTGCCAAGGGCGCATGGTGCTGCATGATGTGGGCTTCCCAAGACCTCCCTGACTCTTGGCGCAATGTGCATGTGCCGCCACAGCACATGACAGGACCTTGGCTACTCCAGCTCCCATGCCCAGCCTCACCACCACCATAGCAGAAGTTGCCAATCTCCTCATCATAGAAATAGGATACGTTCTTGGTCGACACTGGTCCTGCCATGGCGCTCAAAGGGTGGGTGCGCTATACAGCAGCTTGCTTGCGCCAGGCTGCAGCCGCCAGCACAACAGGTGCGACAAGGATCAGGCGGCTGTGAGTGCGAGCGTGCAGATGCACAGCCAGGGGCGTGGACTTTGGGTCCTGGAGCCAGCGAAACCAACTTTCCAATTAAATTCCATGTCCAACCCAGCTTTCTCAGCCGATAACTCGAGCGCGCTTTATAAAATCCAACATTAATCGGTGCTGCTGCAAGCAGTCATCTAACACGATGCCCGCAACGGCCGCACAGTTTGTTCAAGTGGTCTAGTCAAAGCGGTCTGATGTCAAAGCTAGCTCTGCTCCTCCTGCCCGCGGCTGGGTTGCATGCCCTCCACACCCTGCCCCCGGAACTGCTGGCCCCATCCATGCTGCATGGTGCCAGGCATGAGCTGCACCGCGCCACCCCAAGACCATGACCTCCCATGCATGCTGCCTCCCTGCATTGCACGCTCATGGTCAGCAGCATAGCCAGGCGCAGGGCCGTGACCAGCAGCTGGATGAGCAACGACTTCAGCCTGCATATGGCCAATTGCCGCGCTTGCAGCACGCTCCGCGGGCGTGTGTGGCGGGTAGGCCAGCTGCTGGTAGTGCATGGCGTGGTGCATGCCCCACGGCCAGCCTGCCGCGGCTGCATGTGTTGGGTAGCGGTGGAGGCTGTAAGCGGGCAGCGCCTGGTGAGCACCTAGGAATGATGTCTCCTCTGCATGCAGCGGCGCAGGGGTGGCTGCAGGAACACCCGCCCTTGCTCCATTGGAGTGGTTAAGGAACAGCTGCGCTGACACAGGCGGCGGCAGCGCCTGGGACTGCATGTTGCCATGGCGTGCCTGCAGGCCCAGTGCATGCGGCAGCTGCGACAGCGACTGCGGCTGCGTGAAGCCGGGCGCAGCGCCCAGGGGCGTGGCTTGCATGGGCGCAGCGCCGACCATGACCGGCGTGGGGGGTGGCTTCGCCGCCTGCAATGCCTGCTGCTGCATGAGCCGGTGCTGGGCACTAAAGGCGCCGAAGCCCTCGAACCCGACGTCAAGGTCCACGTCCGCGCCGCCCTCCGAGTCCGCGCCAAACACCCCGCCCAGGCCGGATGCGCTGGGCTGCGGGTTGGGGGTGGCGCTGCGGCTGAGCGCAGCCTCGGCCGCTGCCGTTACGGGCAGCGCGTCCGCATGCAATGACGCGGCAGCGTATTGGTGGGCCCTTGTGCGCGGAGCATGCGCGGCCGCTGGGGTGGCCAAGGCAGGGGCCCCACCCCGCGCCTCACCGGGTCGCGACGCCTGCTCCAGCTCCAAGGCATCCGCGATGGCGCTGCACCATGACTCCAAAGGCTCGCCATCAATCTACAAAGAGGACACAAGTGACAAGCAGAGGGGCTACTTGTGAGAGCTGAGTGGGCAGGCAGGCATAGGCGCCGAGGAGTAAAGTGGCACATTAGTAGCATTTGACGCCCCTGCCTGTCCCACCATGCTTATGAGGTGCACTGTTGACACGCGTGTGTTCATGCCAGCATGCATATGCTGCAGCTGCTGCCTTGCATTGCACACCTTGATCGACTTCCATCCGTTCTTGTGAGCGGCCAGGCTGGAGCGAGCAGCCAGCTGGCTGCTGTTTACCAGCTCACCGGTCGACTGCAGGCAAGGGCAGCGCAGAACAAGGGCAGCGCAGACACAGCATGATAGTCATGCAACACAGAGCACACACCAGGACAATCGCGCGAGCATCGTGTTCACTGTCCAGCACATCTACAACTCGGAACAAGTGCAGACCTCGTCAGGTGTGTTTCGTGGCATGCGCGCCTCAGTGCCCTGCCAGCAACTGGCAGCAACCAAGTAGCTGCTAAACATGACGACAAGCTGCTGACTGTCCGCGGCGGCGCAGCCATGACCCTGCTCGCAAGACGTGCAAAGCCATCTCACCTGGCCATGCTGATCAAGGATCTCAAACCACACACGCAGCCTGGGGTTGTTGCCGCCCTGGCAGTCGGCCCTCACCAGGCGAGCGCACAGCTCACCACACGTTGCGGCCTGGCCGGCGTAGGCCTTCAGGGGGCAAGGGGCAACAGCGGTGAAACGCATCGGCAACATATCGGTGCACAAGTGGTGCAACCGCAAACGGCAGTGAGTGGCCAGTGCAGTTCTCTTGTCGCCCTTATCATCCCAAACACCTGCACAACATAATGGTGTCAATACTGCTCATCCTCACCCCTTCGCCGCCACACCACGAGGGAGGCCCTGACAGCCCGCCGTCACATCGTCCGACCTTCACCCCCTGCTTGCACTTCACAAGCTCACCTCACCCCACCCATTCAAGACCATCAATACTGTCGAAACAAGCTTCTCAGCTGCCAGAATGCTCTCAATCAAGTACCCACAAGCGCCTGGCCTGGACAGCTCACCGTCACAGCGTCCGCCAGCTCCCTGCTCGCGCCTCTGGTCTTGAGCTCTCGTGCGTTGTTGCTGCTGCCACCGCGCTTCCTGCCCCGCTGCTGCTTAGACTCCCCACCCCTGCGCTTGGCGGATGGGCTGGCAGCGCCAGAACGCGCACGCCCCTGCCGGCCCACACTTTCCACACCACCTTGAGGCGTCCCCTGGCTCCAGCGCGGATCCTGAGCCTGCCCCTGCTGATAAGAGTATTGGTGCTGTCTCTGGTACTGGTGCTGGTGCTGCTGGTGCCAGATCTGATCCTGCTCAGATGCTGTGGCCCTAGAGCCCTCTGCCTCACTGCCGAGAAGCTGGCTGGGGTGCAGGCCACTGGTGGCAGACAAGGGCCGGCTAGGCCCCTCCACACCTGCTCCCACACATCCCCACGACCCAGAACCTGCCCCTCCCACCTGACCACGTCTGCGTGCATGCACAGCTGCTTCATGCTGCGCACCAAGGCTGTCCACGTCATTCGGAGACAGTGGGTTGGCGGCTGCGGGGGTGAAATCGTCCCTCAGCTGCTGGTCAACGAGGCTGCTGTCCGCTGCACCATCATGGCCACTGCCCATACCAGCACCCGAGAGACCTTCCACACTAGAATGTCTGGTGCAGCCTGCGACATGCCCTTCCAGTCCCACAGGACTGAAGCCCTGGTCAGGGGCTCGTGCCGCGTCCTGCCCAGCACCAGTCGCCAACGGCGGAGCACCAGCTGCAGCGGGCCGCAGCGGAATACCAAAGGCAGCGGCCAGCTGCGAAGTAGGAAGTCACAGAGGCAGGGGTAGCGGAACAAAATAAGCCTTGAGAGCACATGTGACTGATGTGGCCACATGAAAACCCACACATGCGTGTGCGCAATGACACAGCGGCAGCGATGCATGGTTGCAGCTGCTGGCAAAGACATGCACGGCGGCGACATGCGTGCTGCTGCTGCTGGCGCCAGCCACGCACCTTGCGGGTGCTGCGGAAGCAGCGGTCGACGCCCTTCAGATAACAAGCCTGCAAGCAGACATTTGAACAGGCCTGACCGTCAGATCTACTGATTCACTGGATGCTTAACGTGCATGAGGTTTCCCGCCCAAACAGCCTGTGGCTGCCATGACCTCGTCACCCTCCCGTCGTCCCCGCTCTGCGCACCATCGTCCACTGGCCGTCGACCAGCTCGTCGCGGCTGCGCGCCTCGTCCAGCAGCGCGCCAATGTCGGCAAGCTGGCGCTCGTGCGGCTCTCGCGGCACTCCGTCCGCGTCAAGCTTGCGTCGAACGCGGCGTACAACGTCGGGCGCAAGCAGGCGACGCGTGGCCACGGTGGTTGCCATCATTACAAAGGCGAACGCTGGAACTTGTTTGAAAGCCACTTTTCCACGCATGGCCGATCGCCAGCCCGTGCGAGGCCTGCGACCCCTGGCACTCGGCCTGCTTTTCCTCTAGCCACTTCAAGATGTGGCGCAGCGCTTGGGGCGCAAACCTGTCCAGCTGCTCATGGCGGTCCCTCCACCTCCTGAGGTGCAGGTCCCTGAGCTTCGACGGCGGCACCCAGCCTGCACCGACCTCTGAGGCTGCGTCGTATCGTTCCCCAGCTGCAGCGGTCGCAGCAGCGCAACAGCGCAGCACAGGTGAGCAGTGGGACAGAAAAGAAAGGAAGAAAGAACTACGCCCTTGGGCGTGGACAGTGGGACAGACTGTCCTGGAGGCTGATGCAAGCACGTAGATGGCCAACGCCAGGGTCCCCAACGCAGCCATATGCGCCAAGCAGCAGCAGGTGCGCCTGACAACAAGCAGAAGCAACAGGTGTGTGCTCACCCTCGACCTTGGCCGCAATCTTATCCGGAACGTCCCAGGCGTCCCTCAGCTCTACCAGGGACAGGTAGTACCTGGCGATGGAGGGCAGGACACAGTTGCATATCACGAGACAACCAATTCTGCATGCGTTCTGCAGCCTCGCCCGCATTGGATCATGATCAGGCTTCGCCGTGCTTGTATGCTGCTGCTCGCGCTAGGCTGCTGTCACACGCACTCACTTGGACTCCGGCACGTACTGCGTGGACGTCTTGTTGAGCAGCGGCCGCATGTCGTCAGCTGCCAGCTGCCAGTGTGTCTCCTCTTCTTCTTCACGTGCGGCGGTGTGGACTGGCGACTCGCCCTGCTGGACCCTGCTCCCTGCAGACCACACGACAAATTGGTATGCCACAGGCGCTGATGGTTGCGAAGTGTGAGGGCGAAAAGCCATGCAATTTGGGGGCATGGTTGTTGTGGTGCCAGAACAGTGCCAAATGCGGTGCGTGGCCACTGCAACACTGGTGTTCTGGGTGAATAAACAGTTCATCACTTGCTTCACTCAAGGTTGCTGTCCTGACAGACAAGAGTGAAGTGCTTGAGCTTTCTGCTGCTCTAGTGCAGTACTGCGCAGCTGCACCCGAAATGCTGCGTACAGGATCAGTCAGCTACAGAATCAGCCAGCTAGACACTCACCTGGAAAGTTCCACTCCTTGTACTCATTGACCAGCTTCGGGGGTGGGGCGAGCGCCAGCGCTTGCATGGCAGACGCAAGGTCCAACTGCTGTGGCATCCGTTGCTGCTGTTGCAGCTGCTGTGGTTGCTGCTGCCGTCGCTGCTCTCCTTGATTTGCTGCACCGCCAGCATCATGCTTGCCACGATGGCTTGCATGACCGATGCCAGTACGTCCATGTCCCAGTGACTCTTGCTTCCAATCGGCGGGCTGGCCTGCAGCTTTATTGCTGGTGGAGCGGCTGCATGTATCGAGCTGCTTGACCTTGAGCTGCTTCACCCTGTGCACCATCAGCACATGCAGCTCGCGGCTTGCAAGGTCAAACACATAGAAGCATGCTCCTGCGGCCACAGCCATGTCAGGCATTTGATGTTCATGCTGACTGTGCAAAGCAAGCAGCTACCATGTCAGGCATTTGATGTTCATGCTGACTGTGCAAAGCAAGCAGCTACCATGTCAGGCATTTGATGTTCATGCTGACTGTGCAAAGCAAGCAGCTACCATGTCAGGCATTTGATGTTCATGCTGACTGTGCAAAGCAAGCAGCTACCATGTCAGGCATTTGATGTTCATGCTGACTGTGCAAAGCAAGCAGCTACCATTCACGAATGTTGTTTGCCCTCACGCCTGCAGCTGCAAATGGGCGCCCGTCCTCAGGGTTGGTAATGCTCTGTTTCTTCTGTTTCTTCTTCCTCTGTTTCTGTAGGGGTCCCTGATCCACTTGGCCTCAATCAACACCAGGCTGTGGCGCCTGTGCTGTGGCTCCATGTACTAACGCAGCGATTGATGGGCTGGTTAAACAAGCATGCTTGGCGTTGCTGTGGCTGTGCTGCCCATCACCCTGCTGCTGCATGAGAGGCAGACTGCCATGCAGCGTGTTGCTCGCAGCACTTTGGTCTGGCTGCTGCATGGTCGCTAGACGAAGTTCAGCAACGCCCGCAAAAAGTTATGAAGCTCGCAGGTGTTTCGCATCCGCGGCGGCGCGCCTCAGATGTCCCGCTAATGCGCAACACCACCCCCTCAGACTTCTCAATCGCTTGTGCTTGCAATCGCAAGTAAATTCACAAAAAGAATGTTTGCCATGGTATGCATTGTAGCATAGCAACGAAAGTCCAAGGACAATTGATTGCTTTGCTTGGTGGCCATTCAAGTTCTTCACTGATCCGCGTTGACACCTCCACTTGGCCTTGTGGCGCCAGACGTCCTCTTCGACAAACAAGCGTGATTCCCATCCTGACGCTGCTGACGCCTGGCCCCCCATCGCTGCTGCCCCTGATCTAGCCGCCACAGCGGCTGGGTCCGCTGCTGCCCCTCCTGCCCCTTCGGCTGCAGCGGCTCTGCATGGCCTTGATCACCCTCAGCCAAAGCCGCTTCGCCTGTAGACACCGCAGCTCTTATCGTCACAGGCTCCGCCCGCAGCACCGTCCGTACAGGGCGCGGCAGCAGTGTCGGCAGCGGCTGTGGGTCCGGTCCGCTAGTCCACAGCACACGCTCCCGCGCCTTCCTAGCGGGCGCACCAGCTGCCTCTCCACGCAAATCAGCATCCGCCTTCCTTTGGTTGATTGAACCAGGTGCGCCGTCAGGCCCAGTCTCCGCATCGTCGACAGTCCTGCCTCGAGGGTGTGAGCTGCCAGCCTCACTGGCGCCATCCCAATCCCCAGCGCTGGGCATTGCGTCGCTCGCCAAGCCAGAGGCAACTGCCGAGTCAGCAGCGTCCGCTGATTCAGCTTCGTCCCTGCTGCCTGCGGACTTGCCGTGGCGCAGCCTCTGGCGGAACCGCTCCTGCCTGCTGTTCAGCCACTTGCGCAGTGCCCCGCCCAGAACCAGATATGCCCCCATCGCCAGCACGTCCTGCTCTGGCGCCAACGCCACCGCAGGAGTTACTACCTCTGCGGTGGCAGATGAGGATGAAGAGGAGGAGGAGGAGGGCTGTGCCTGGCTGCCTTCCAAAGCCCCTGCCACTGCAGAACTTGCTGAGGACGAAGAAGAAGGCGCTGTTCGATCCTGGCTGTCCCCACTGGTGCTGTGCTGAGCCAGCTGGGACTGTGATTGCCCCTGACCGCTGGAGACAGCCGCTGCCGCCCCTTCATCGCCCCCACTGTCGCCCTGCTGCACTGCCTGCGGCTGCACCTGCCCCTGGCCGCTGGAAGCAGCCTGCACACCAGCCGTTGTCGCCCGTCCCTGCTTCCTAGCCGTCCGCCTCTGCTTCCTAGCCGCCCACGTCCCCTTGAGCAGGCCAAAGACCTTGTCCAGGGGCACCCAGGCTGCGCCCAGGATCTTCTTCGCCTCCTTGTGCTGCTGGCCAGCTGCGACAAGCGACATGCATGATGAGGGGGGTAACCTTTGAAGCCAGGTAAAAGTGCGTGGCAGGCAGCACATGGCAGGCGTTGTGTTGGCTGTGCCGGAGGCAGTGGCAGGCCATCCCTGCGATTTCGCCACCAGCAATGCAGCCATGTGGCATGCAGGCATCGCTGGATGGAAACGCAAGGTTAGTCAGCTACCAAAGTTTAAAACAGAAAGTGGATTGCAGAGCATAGACCATGGATGCACAAGCCATCACCCAGACCTCCCTTTGCCCTCACATACCTCACCCCCATCAGCGCCTGTGAATGTCATAGCCGCTGAACTTCAAGAATGTTGACCTGCAGCATTTCCCTCAACAACCACACCCCTGCCAAGCAAGCACGCGCACACACCTTGCACGGTTGCGTGGACCTTGTCCGGGATGTCCCATGCGTCTGGCAGCTCGGCCAGGAACATGTTGTACCTGTTGCAGTGGGCGACCAGAACAGGGCCATGTCCTGAGGTGCAAGAGAGCTCACATGTGTGCGTGATGTGCAGCAGAAGTATTACTGCCATGCCTGTGCTGTGCGTCACGTGGGAATGGCGGCAACGCACAGACCCACTCCCCTCGTTCCACACAGCACACCAAGCTCCTTGCCTGCAACATGCAGTGTCATAAATAATGACTCATATGACTCATAATCCTGTGCATAGCTGTTGAGCAGAGGTCGCCCTATTGGCCATACCAAAATCCCCCTCCTGTGCTTTCAAGTTGCAGACAGCAGACCACCCCCTCGCGACCCACTTGCAATGCGCGATGTAGTGACACTGTGCGAAGCTCAGCATGGGAAGTGTCCTGCTGGCCGTCACCACGCGGTGTGTCTCCTCCTCCACCTCTCGAGCCGCGGTGAAGGTGGCCATCTCGCTCGCCTTGCGCTTGCCTCCTGCGACACACACAGCGCGACACCAGCGTCAATTTCAAGTTGCCCTCCACCCCAAGTTGCCCTCCAACCCTGCTAGCAGCCGTCCACATGCTAACCTGCTGCGCGCGCAGCAGCTTCTGGCCTGCACCACTCTCTTGCGTTTGCTGGGTACAGCAGAACCACATCACCAGTGCGCCCACAATGTGTTAGCACCCCTCTCTAAGCTAGACGTTCCATGGTGCCACTGCATTGACATTTGGATCGAAGCACCTACTGCCAGTAGTGGTAGCGCTGCGCTTCCCGTGTGCTCATCATGTTGGTGGTATGATACTAGCACTAGAATCATACCACCCACACATGGATCATACTACCCACGCACGCACCGGGAAAGTTCCAGACCAGCGTGGGGCGTCCCGTGGAGGCCTCCCCTGCAGCTTCCTGCTTGCTATGAAGCGCCAGCTGCTCTTGGCTCACTGCTTCAGCCGCTGAGCTGCCCTGCTGATCATCCCCCGCCGTGCCTCCAGCCGCCACGGCAGTTCCTGCACCCTGCGACTGCGGCGCTGCCTCCTGCACCGGCTCTGTCTGCATGTTGCTCTCCGGCAGGGTGGCCGACGTGGATGGAGGGGCAACGCTGCCCAAATTTGAGGGCTGAGGGGCCTTCTTGAATTGCCGCCGGCATACCTCGTGCACCATCAGCACATACAGCTGCTGATCCTCAGGCTTGAAGGCATAGAAGCACACGCCTGCAGGAGGGATGGGTTGAGCTGTGTTTTCAGGCTGCAGCTTGTGAGGTTGCAAATGTTTGAAGCCGCCAGGCATGGGTACGCCAACTCTGGCACGCGTCCGGGGCACATCGGCCTTGCACAGTTTGGTGCAGACACACAACACATGCTGCGTCGACGCACAAATCACCTGCTGCTGCAAAGCTGCCTTTGTTAGCCTTCGTCAGCTGCGTTGGGGAAGTGGGTGCACCGGCCTTGAGCGCCAGTTTCTGCGGCTTGCGAGCCTCATGCTTGCTGGCCACATGCTGGTGCGCCTCCTGTGCTGCCTCCGGCTCAATCGGGGCTGCTGGTGCTGCTGTTGCCGTGGTGACGTTGCTGCGCCTCCATGTGTTGTTGCCCCGTTCAAGGTGTGAGCGAGTGCGAGCACTCTGGCTTCGGGCGCCATGCAGCGAAGCTGCGCGGCACGTATCTCTGCAACAGAACGTGGCCGCAGTTGCCATGCCGGCGACACGAATCGGACGCAGCCGGTTGCAGGCGCCTGCAAACAAAAAATGTGCACAGGGCAACGGCACACTGAAAGTGCCACACCGCCTTTAAAACCCACGAGCGCGAATCTTCGTCACGGCCCTTGGGCCCTACAACACCCCTGGCAGCCAGGAGTGGCGATCAGTCTCTCAATTCTTGACGTTGGCGTGCGTGTGGCGAGGGCAGATACGTGGGGGCTGGTATCAGCGGCTCAGCGGCTCGGCTCCAATGCCACGCAGCTGCATCGCCACCTAAGCACACTTGGCACCAGCACAACGACGCATGCAGCAGCGGCGGGGCTGTGTTTTGCGGCATGGACGCTGCAACACCCGCCCCCTTGCAATACGGTTGCGCTACTTTGGACTTGCGCGTTGCGCGCCACCAGCTCTTGCCGCGGAGACGCTTGTGGGCCAATTGCCACAGGCAGACCTGCTGCTTGAGGATCTTGTTGAGCACAAAAGCAGCTGTCTGCAAGGCCATGCCTCCACGTCAGTGGCCCACAGCATGAGCAGCAGCAGTGCCACCTCCTTCCCAGCTGTGCACTCAGCAGTAGCATCCTCACAGCCAGCTACCGCCCTTGCTGCAGCAGCAACAAGTGGCCCAGGCAGCCCGGCAGGTGCACTGCCTGTTGTAGCACCCGCCACACCGCCCAGCCACCCTCGCCAGCAGCAGCCTGCAACGCAGCTACACAAGCCCTCCACAGCGCAGCTCCCTGTGTGGGGCGCGCTGTCGCTGCTGTCGCTGTCCTACACACACCAGGCGTGCAACAGCTTCAGCCTGCCCGTCATGCTGCCCGCCATTTCATCGGAGCTGCATCTAGATGATCTGCAGGGCGCCATGCTCACAACAGGCTTCAGGTGAGAGGTATGGGGCCCTCAGGGCAGGACTGGGTAGGGCAGGGAAGCTGCTCGCTGGCTCACAAACAATTTCAAACCTGTGCGTCTGTGTTGAGAATGTTCGTGATTGTCTCCTTCCGCCTGCCTTGCTCTGTTACACACAGCCACCTCCGCTCCCTCTTCCTTCTCTCATGGCGTATGCTGAGCAGTCTTGCCTTGTCCCCATGTTTGCAGCTACCTGTATGCACTCGTCCTGTTGCCAGTGGGAGTCCTGTGCGACCGCCTCCCCCGACCCAAGCTGCTCGCTGCGGGCGTGGCTGCGTGGAGCACGCTCACGCTGGTGGCCTCCCACGCGCACAACTTTGGGGAGCTGCTGACGGCACGTGTCGGGTTTGCAGCGGCCCAGGCTGTGCAGAACCCCATCTCCTTTGCGCTTAGTGAGTGCGCGAGGCAGCCTGCCGTAGTTCATGATATGGAGTCTACTTGGGGCTAGCCACATGCACTGCCTGTGCAGCCGCACAGGCAATACAGAACCGACGCATGTTGGCCATGAGCAGCTGCATGGACGCATTCACTTGGATGGTCAGGGTCATCTTTTTGATTGGTTAACTTACTGACCATGATGGTGAG